>OVAF01000019.1:0-154340 GCA_900406245.1 Odontarrhena argentea
CAAATCGCAACGGTAACAGGTGTGTCTCACTGCTGCTCTCTTCCCCTGTTTGTACACAAGGACATCTCAAAGGATATGACTTCTATTTGGAATTGTGTACGGTTTGGCTGCTCTGGTACACTGAAATGTTTCTTCGATTCTTCCTGCTCGAACAGCCTGCAAACTCCTGCAATAGCAACAGACTCATAACTACTAAGTACTCATGGTCACACTCATTTCACTCCCACAGTTGCTTTGTTTATGCACCTCGGCAAGCTACAAGACTTCAAAGCGGTAAATGTTGGGTTATCTTCTCTCCAAATGAAGAAATCATCTCCCAAGTTTCTGTTGGACATAGCTTGGTCTCTTCAGCTCTAATGGCAGAATCTTTGACACTAAAAACTGCAATTTTAGCAGCATCATCAACGGATATCCAACGCTTACAAGTGTTTTCGGATTCCCGTTCTCTCGTTTCTCTACTCAACTCAAACGGAGTGGTGATCGAGTTGAAAAACGTCCTATTTGACATCCGTCATCTTCTAGGAACTTTTTCATCTATCTATCTTTTTATTATTTCGCGATTATGCAATGTTTTAGTTGATGATTTAGCCAAAGCGGCTCTCTGTATTATGGCTCAAAACTGCTGTTTTGATCTTCTATATTAATGAAAGTATTGGTTTGACCAAAAAAAAAAAAAAAAAAAAAATTTAAAAAAAATTTTTTGCTTTTTTTTAGAACATGTTTTTTTTTTTTTTTNGTTTTTTTTTTCTTGTTACTTTCAAGAGTTAATTATAAAAAATGCCATTAAATTTTTAACTTTGTAGCAAATGTCATTTTCCTTAGGTTTATTGCACTTTTCACTAGGGTCTAGGGTTTCCTATTAGGGTTTAGGGTTCACCATTAGGGTTTAGTATTTATTATTAGGGATTATGATTTATTATTAGGGTTTAGGGTTGAGGGTTTATAATTGACTTTTTCATATTTTAAAGGTTTATGGCATTTTCACTAGGGTTTAAGGTTTTCTATTAGGGTTTAGAATTTGCTATTAGGGTTTAGAATTATCTGTTAGGGTTTAGGGTGCACCATTAGGATTTAGGGTTCATTTTTAGACTTCAAAATTGATTTTTCTCCTAAATAAAATGACATTTCTTAAAATATTAAAAATTTTGTAGCAAAAATACAATTTTTAAAAAAAATTGTGGCATTCTTCATAAAACCCCCTACTTTCGATATGTCACATTACTTTATAGTTTATTCATTAAATGCCAGTTATACAAGATCCACACTATATTAAAATTAGAAAGGCATTTTTTATCACTCGTTTTTCAGCAAATATTGTCCATATATATTAGAATACTCCCAACGTCGCCATGGAGAATCTAAACGGTGTCGTTTTGGTTTTTTTTGTTTTAACTCTCTCATTATTATTTCGGTAACGTTGTTGCATTTTGGATTTTGGGACATTTTCTGTTTGCTGACCAATGAGCCAGAATCTACTTTCTTTGTCCAACTGGACCAAAATTAATTAATTATTACGATATGATGATTTGTTGTAATAAGTAGGAGTAACGTTAAAAAATATGTTACACCAATCTTTGAAAAATTCAACAACTTTATCACAGGACCCAATTAGAATTAAATTTTCTCAAAATGAGTACATTCTACATCCAACGTAGTTGTGGTCTTGTGGGGCGTAAACGTCGAGTCACAATCAATATTTTTTATTCCCAACCAACCGACGTCGTGTAACATTCAAGAGCCACATGTATTGATTTTGTAAGCATCTAGAACTTTTATATAACGTGTGTCCTATGTATCGTTTCGTATCCTACGAAAATTCTTTGACATTATACAAATATCTTACGCCTACGCTCTCTTCTCATGTTGATGACATTCACACGTTTTAGAAGTCCATAAATTCACACAACGAAATCTGATAGCTACATGACCTCTTTGAATTATTGAGGCAACATTAATTATTCGGAAATTATATCGGATAAGAATCAAAGCATAAAAATATATATATATATATATACCAAACCAAACCCAACCGAATTAAGCATCAAACCAGAAATTAACCAAAAAATGGAACAAAACGGTACACAACAATCATCGTGAACTTAGACACAATAAAAGGCGAATTCACCATTATAATATTTTCCATCTATACCTCATGGGGAGAGGGAGAAAACAGTATAATTTTTGACCAAACATTTCACCTCACCAAAACTCCTTCTCTTGATCTTTATTCTTAATTAGGGTTTTGTCATTAATTTGAGAGAGATATGAAAATGGATGAGGGAGAGACTAGTTTGGAGAAAGGATTGTTATTGGTGAAAAGAGAAGAGAACGAAGAAGAAGGATCTGCAAATGCAACACCACTTCTTGTCTTCTCCACCTTCATCATTGTCTCTGCTTCTTTCACCTTTGGCCTTGCTGTATGTTCCCATCTCTCTCCCTCTCTCTACATATACATGCTTTTTCATTAATACATCGGAGATTCTTTGCAATTTTTTTTTTTAAAAATTATTTACATATGTTGACTTTTTTTGTTAATGTAAACAAAAATTTCAAATCGTTTCCCAAACCTTTAATTAGTCCTATAATCGAAGTCTCCCAAAACCTCAACGTATTTTACTTGTACGTTGAATCTAGACAACATGGTTTAACAAAAGATAGATGAATTTTCAAGATACCCATTTTGCTCCACGTCTTTTAGAAAATATTATTTTTTAGTCCATTTTTTCAAATATATTAATTTTTTATCTAAATTTCTGTTTTTAATATTTTAAAATATTTTACAACATTTAAGGAATTTTATATGGTCTAAGTTTAAAGTTTTTAATCCTTAACCCTGAAATCTTTAACCCTAGAAAACGTTATATATAGCCCCTGATAAATCATAAATCTCTAAGACCTAAGTTCTAATACCTTATATCCAAATAGTTATTAAACACTAACATTAAATTTTTAAATCCTAAACCAACAACAAATTCTATAAAGTGATATTTTTTAAATAGAGAAAGGGTATTTGGTAGAAGGGAGATGTGAAAAGGGCATTTTTTAGAAAGTGTCAAAATAAATTTGATTAATGATAACTTTTGCGATTTCATATGAGAATGTAAAAGATGGGTCGGTAAGATTTGAATATTGAGTTGAAAAAGGTTCTAGCTAATAATAGAAAATAAAATGTTTACTGTATATTAAATGCGACACCTAGTTGTTTTTTGTTAATTTTGTGGTTTATCTCTTACGGTTACGTTTCCGTTGCCGTCTCCTGTCGTCTTGCTCGTTTATAATTTTTCAATTGACAATTTTTTTTCTCTTTACGGCAAATTGACCTATATATATAAAAATATTATATGACCAATCATAATATATATAATTAAATTTAGTTAATGTAGTGTTTTTTTTTTTTTTTTTTTTGTAAACAGTTAATGTAGTTAAGTTAATTATTTCTACCATCTTACTACACAGGGGGGTTATACTGCAGACACAATGTCCTCCATTATGACAGACTTGGATCTGTCTCTCGCACAGGTAAGTCTATGTTTCATACTTGTTATATACTTAAATATAATTTAAGGAAGAGAACGAGTGGTTATATAGACACAATATATATGCATTTTGTTTAAATTACTAGCTAGTGACATGAAAAAATTACTTAAATGCTAAACTTATTGAAAATCTGACTAGTTGGAGTACTCTTCGTGTTACACAAGATAGTTGTAACTTAATTGTAAGAGTTTATGTATAAATTTTAAAAATATTTTTACAGTTTTCGCTGTTTGGTTCGCTTTCGACGTTTGGTGGAATGATTGGTGCAATTTTTAGCGCCAAAGCTGCAGCTGTCTTCGGTAATAAAATGGTTAAGTATTCATCATTCTTCGAATCACCTCTATTTTCCTTATATTTTATTGTTTGACCCTCACGATTTTATAACTAAAATTCTAAACCCATATGTTTTGTTTTTAATTTTCAATTTTGTGTAGACATTGTGGTTTGCTGACTTATTCTGCATTACGGGTTGGCTTGCAATTGCACTAGCCAAGGTTTCCTCATAGCCCATCTAATATATTCTCTATAGTCATAAACCGAAAAATATATATATATACATTTTAACTATGAATTTATTTTGGCATAGAGTATTGTTTGGCTCGATTTTGGACGGCTTTTTGTGGGAGTTGGAATCGGTCTCATTAGCTACGTGGTAATACAAAATTCTCTAAATGTTAATGTCTAGCCGTAACCATAAAATGATCTCAGTTTTTGTTTGAATTGTAAAATTTTATAGGTACCTGTATATGTTGCAGAAATAACACCCAAGCATATAAGAGGCGCTTTTACATTTAGTAATCAGGTAGGTGTTACAAATTCAAGCTTAACTGAAGTTTATATATTTATCATTAATACATATTTTAAAATCATCACTTTTCAGTTGTTGCAAAACTGTGGAATTGCAATCGCATATTACTGTGGAAATTTCTTGTCATGGAGAACTCTAGCCTTTATCGGTAATTTATTCTCATATGTTATTCCTTCATATTTGAGTTTCATTTCTCCAATATTTTATCATAGTAAGTTTATGAACTAATATTCAATTCTAACCAGGTCTTATTCCATGTGGAATACAATTTATTGGTTTATTTTTCATACCTGAGTCTCCAAGATGGCTGGTAAGTCTTATAAATAAATTAATGGATACTGGTTTATGTACACAAATCAGCATATACATATGTAAATATATCAAAATGTGAGCATGATTTTTATAGGCGAAAAAAGGCCGTGATAAAGAAGTTGAAGTTAGTCTTCAAAAATTAAGAGGAAAGGGATACAATATTTTGCGTGAATCTCGCGAAATCAAGGTACCCCAGCGTATACATCATTCGGAAAAATTTGAACACATTTTCAAATCTTTCTAAAGAAACTTATATAAAAAGTGATTAATTTTCTCGTGTTATAATTTGAAGTTGTTTCAAAATTCTGTAGATTTCGGTTGAAATCGCAAAGCAAAATTCAAATATTGGCATTGGTAGTCTTTTCCAGAAGAGATATGCTCATCAACTTACTGTAAGCTAAAAAAATGATTTTTTTATGTTCAAAAATATATGTGAAGTATAATTTGGATTGAAAGTCAATAACATGCATGTCAATTCATACTTTTAAGTTTGGTTAATATGTTTAGATCGGAGTAGGTTTGATGCTATTTCAACAACTATGTGGAAGTGCTGGGATAGGTTCTTACGGAAGTGCTCTGTTTAAACTTGGCGGTAAGTATTATGTTCTCAGATATATATATATATATATTATCTCATTTTTCATTATTATTACGTAATTATCTTACTCTTTAATTTAACTAGAAATTAATTTAACTGACACTTCTATATATTTTCTAGGATTTCCTTCTCGGATTGGGATGACGGTGTTATCACTTATTGTGGTATGCTTAAATGTCAAATCAAATTCTCTATTTTTTGTTCACTCTGATCCCTAAACACATTTCCTACAATGAGTGTGTCATTAACTGTGTTTACACATCCTAACCCCAATATCTTATCAATGATCATGCATAGGTACCAAAATCTTTAATGGGTTTAATCCTTGTGGATCGATGGGGAAGACGACCACTTCTTATGGTAAGGTTGATTTTTCTCTTACCTTTTTTCCATTCTCTCTTTGTTGTGTGAATCGATCATTAGTCGATTTGTTAATTGGATGCTTAGATAATCCATAGTATATATATAGGCCATGACTCATGCAAAAAAAAAAATATCCTTCCGCTTCTTTCTTCAATGCTCAAGTTATTATAAACCCGACTTGCTAAACGATTGCATAACCGATTTTTTTTTATGGTTTTGTTTGAACATATAGGTATTCAATGATTTAATGTGTTGAATTTGCAGACTTCAGCGTTGGGATTATGTTTAAGTTGTATTACATTGGCGGTAGGTTTTGGAGTTAGAGATATCCCCGAGATACAACATATTACTCCCATTTTCACTTTCATTGGAATATTGGTAAGTTAGGCACAATTTGCTTTTTTTTTTTTTTTTTTTTTTTGGGTTTTTTTTTTAANAAGTTTTTTTTCTGTCTAATTTGTAGTTGATATATTCTATCTTAAGCATTGTAAAATATGAAAAAAACCCCTGATAACTTGTAATCCGAACAGTCATTCACGATGATGTTCGCGGTTGGAATGGGAGCGTTACCATGGATTATAATGTCTGAGGTAAATACACGTTCTTTTGATTACTATTTTTTATTATATCCATGCATGTTATCCAAATTATCATTTTTTGTTAAAGGATGTACTCATATCATTTATTAAATATGTATATTTTCTTGGCAGATATTTCCAATGGATATAAAGGTATTAGCTGGGAGTTCAGTGACCATAGCCAATTGGTTCACTGGTTGGATTGCAAACTATTGTTTCAATTTTATGTTGGTTTGGAGCCCAACCGGTACGTTAATCAAAACTACATACTATACTTTTGAATGATCTGAATTTCGTTTTATTTGACTTATATACCACAATTTAGGATAGATCAATTAATTAGACAACAGAGTGTGATTTATATTTATATGTTGCAGGAACTTTTACTATATCCGGAATAGTCTGTGGATTGGCAATTTTATTCACATGGTGCTTGGTACCCGAAACTCGAAGATTAACGTTAGAAGAAATCCAACTCTCCTTCGTCAATGTTTAGCAATTCATCAAACTTATTCTATGACCATAAATTGTTCGTTTATTATTTAGATTTATACTGCGCGCATAGTTGAGTTTATAAGAGATTATTAATTTATTATGTATATTCATGATATCATATATGATTATCCTTTTTTTCAAATGTTTGTATTTTTCTACTTCATTGTAATACACTTATATATAGATTCCAATATAAGATGCACACTATTTCTTAAAATTATGTTTGAGAAACGCCCTTTTAAAAAATAAAAATAATTATTCCATTCGTTCTGGGTTTGAGTCCAAACAGTAACGTTTAAGGACCTCCTTCCTCAAGGTAATGAGTGATAGAGTCGACGACAACACTCGATGACCTCACTTAAAGAACAGACCATAAAAAATGTCTCTGAAACTTTACTTTGTCTCTACAACACTCACCACCCAAATCCACAAATCTCATCAACATTCTCATCTAAGCAGCTTAAACAGATACTCTCTTCTTCTCTTTAATCCACAATCTATACTAGAAAATACAGCAAAATAACCCATCAGAGATTCCAAATTAAATAACTCAATTCCTTCACCTAATACAAAAATCTACACTAGAGCCAACCGACTTATTAGGGTATCAACATACTGAAATCTCACAAATTGATTAAATTGCTCACAGAATACAAGACTCAAACTTCTAAGTCCTCGGCATCGGTTAGTCTTGTTCAGCGTCTGCAAGCTCTTCATCTTCTGGCACACCTCGGATATACAAAACGTTGTTGCACCTGTGTGCACAAAATCGGTAAAATTAATTCCATGGCAACATAAAAACCAATGCAGTGACTGTTTACTGCATCCAAAACTAGCAAAGATCTATCGTAAATGGTTCAAGTCCACTTGTCAAGTTTCAGTAAATATAGACACTTCACTGTGTAGCATTTAGTTGGAAATATAAAGTAACTAAGGAGACAATAATGTTGTAATGGTAACTTTAAGACTGCAGTAATATCACTACCTGATCAAGATCTCTCCAAGGTTTCCTGTCAACTGCCCATCAATGTATTCCTCAGTGTTTCCCAGCTGCAAAACAGTAGACAAAATCTCAATGGCTACTATAAATAATGATGTATTACTTGTACTACTAAACCAGAATTTTATCACTTCCTCTGTAACTTAAAATGCAGAAGAAACATTCATCATGTTGTTTTTGACAACACTTCATCAATCTTTATTCAAAAGTCAATGACAGTATGGTATATAGCCTATTCATATGTAAAATATAGAGGGCATGATACAGGATCATTGTATATTTTCCTTCTTTTACTATCAGCAATAGATATTAGATTTTATGCAGAATGAATATGTATCAGGTGGGTTTAAACCAATGTAACATAATCCTAATGAAAAATACTAACTAGCTCTCTCGAATTGAACATAGAAGCTAAAACCGTACCTGCAAGTTCATGTAGGAGTCGACAGACGCAAGGAAACCTACGAAATCGACAGATTCAGGGAAGAACATAAGTAATAAGCTCTGGTTATCAAGTTCACCACATAATTAAAAGTATATAATACCTTTGTATTCCATCCCCCACTTGAGCTTGACAATAACTGTCTTTCCGGTCAAGTTGTTCAAGAATGGTTTCGGGTTAACAGGTATGGTGGCCTGCAAAAACACATGCAAATATGGTTCATCAGAGAATACTCAAAGGAACTCGAAGCATAAAATTTCTTAAAGACAAGACATTATTCTTACTATTGCGAATGACATTGTTTATTGGGTTAGTCAATTTACGACAATCTCGTCAAATTCTAGAATCTAAGAACATGGGAGCATCGTAATCTAAGAGGAAAAGCTAGGTGAAATCTAAGAAACTATGGCATCTCCGATTTTGGTTCTTCACAGAGCCAAATTAAGCAGAACAAAACAAGTATTTGAGAGATAGAGCTTACCATGTTCACAAATGGATGACAAGAGAAGAGACGAAACGCTAGAGTTTCTGGAAGCTCGCCTCTAGAAGGTGATGATAGTGGAAACGACGACGCTACAAAAGTTAATTTATAGATTAGGGTTACATTTGTCTTTGTCAAATGACGGAAATACCCTCAGCTCTTTCCTCAAGATGATAACAGAGTCGACGACAACACTCGATGACCTCACTTATTTCAAAAATGTCTCTGAATTCTTACTTCTCTCTCCACTCACCACCCAAATTCACTAATCTCTCCAACATCCTCATCGCTCAACAACCCTCCGGTGACCGGAAAACTTCTCCGGCCGAGGAATTTTCTCCACTGGCTGAGAAATTCAACCGTCGGCTTCTTCTCGGTATAGGATCGTCCTCTGTTCTTGCAATCGGCGCGAATTTCGGAGGATTCACGAGTTTCGTACTCGGTTTATCTCCCGAATTCGGCCGGAATCTTAAACTCGACGTCGTTTATCCCATTAAAGGTTATAGTAGATGTATCGATACGGTTGAAGGATTCGGTTAGTAAGTCCTCATCAAATTTCATAATCTTCTATATGACTATGTGATTATCAAAAAATTTGTAATTAAAAATTTATGATTCTTGTTTTGTAATCGCAGAATTTATATATCCGGCTAATTGGGTTGGAGACCAGACGCTATTGTATAGAGCCGCGGAGAAATCAGAACGAGAGACTTCGTTAGACCTTCCTCCCGCCAGAAATAGTCGCCGGGAAAATCTTAATGAACCGGTCGTTGCGTTTGGACCGCCCGGTTCGACCGGGGAGCTTAATGTCAGTGTTATTGTCTCCCCTGTCTCACCAAGTTTCTCGTAAGTACATATATACAAATTCATTGTTCTATTGTAACTAGTTACTAGATGATATGGTTTACAACAATGATCAGGAAGACTATCTCATACGTCACTCTAGAGTCTAGACATCCGATTAGCTAGGAGTGTTACCGGTAGGTATAGCATCGATGTGTTTTTAGGTATTGATCAGACAATCAAAGCGAAAAATCGGCATTTAGGAGTCTAATATATCAACTGTTTATTGTTTGTGATATGTATAGAATCGAAGCGTTTGGAGGGCCAAAAGAAGTTGGAGAAGCGATAGTAAGAACCGTGACAGGATCTGGTCAAAGAACAGATTTAAAAGGAACTTTACTGGAAGCGGATCTTAGAGAAGATTTAGAGAGGGGCTTGAAGTACTATGAGTTGGAATTTAAAGTGGAATCACCACTTTTCCGGCGGCATAACGTGGCTATTTGTTGCGCTCATGGTGGCCGGCTTTATACGCTGAATGCCCAGGCTCCAGAGTCAACTTGGTCCGAAGTGAGATCGGAGTTTCACACTATTGCTAAATCATTTAACATCATGTCTTCAGTTTGAAAAATGTATAGTGTAGAACCCAAAAAGAAACAAGAGGACTACAGAGGCAAGGTTTATTTTGTTTGTTCATTATCATTGATGAGTACTCATGGTTTCTTCTTCTTAATTACACTAGTTTTTTTTCTTTCAAAAAACATCGTAATCGACTTTGTTAACCTGAATCATTATAAGTTTAACCAAAATTAGCGAAACAAGGAAAAAAAAAAAAGCTTGAACAGAAACCACACGATGTTTCCAATTATTGGTAAACTTTATATAGTTATACAATAACAATTGATCAAATCCATAATTTTATTTATGCATTGATCAAATAGTTATAGTAATTTTATTTATTGATTATGCTAATACCAGTAGATTTTTTTAACCAAATAAACCCCTTCAAATCATCACATTGAAGAATATTAGATTTCAATTAGAAAAGTTACCCGAATCTAATTGTCACGTTTGGAAAAGAAAGAAAATTAAGAAATACTTCAAATATCATCAATCATCCGTCTTGATTATGACGCTATTTTATAAACACTGCAGTTAGCAATTTAATTTTAATGATGGGTAAAATTGTAATTAACTAAAAACATTTCATCTCCTAAACTTGAATCTTTAAACAGAGACGAACGTCTGATCTCTGCTCTTCGGCTTTCTCGATCTCCGATCAAATCACCGTTCAAAGTCAGAGAAGGAGACGAATGGCTATGCCTAGGGCTACATCTGGCCCTGCTTACCCGGAGAGATTCTACGCCGCCGCATCTTACGTCGGTCTCGACGGATCTGATTCCTCGGCGAAAAGCATTAGCTCGAAATTCTCCAATGATACTGCACTGATTCTCTATGCGCTACACCAGCAGGTCAGGAACTACTATTTCTGGTCTATTCTTCATGATTGTGAATTTTGATATCTTATTTCGCGAGATCTGGTGTTTTTTTTTTGGTTTTATGCATCGATTCATTTGTGTTTCGTCAGATTTTTGAAATGACGCAATTGTCTTTGTCTAACTTAGCTTGATCGTCATTTTCAATGCTGCTAAAGAACAATTCAACATATAGAGAGATCCATTGATCACATTTCACTGCTTAGCTAAATGTAACCCGAGATTTGGATTTGGATTTGGATTCGATTAGAAACGTGATTTAGACCCATTTTAGTAATCAGATCTCACGGTTCGTTCGTCTTCCAGTTGTAGTTTTGCATAGATCTACATTGGTACTGTAACTTGATATGTGAGAGCCCTTTCCATAAGACATGTGGTTTTTTTTCTCTGCATCTTTTGGTCATGATAGGTTTTCCATCGGTCCTTAATTGAGATTAGTATTTTGGTAGACTAATTATTATTCATGGTGCTGAAACTGGCTGTTCTTTCCCAGAGAGAGAAACTTTCTCTTTTACTAATTAAGTGTAGCTAGGCTTAGTGTTAATGATCCTTTGGATTTACTATGTAAACAGGCTACTGTAGGACCATGCAACACTCCGAAACCTAGTGCATGGAGACCAGTGGAGCAAAGCAAGTGGAAAAGGTTAGATTCGGCGCTGTGACTGTCAGTACTTATCTGCCATTATTAACATTGGTGCAGTTTACGTTTATATGCTTGAGTTTGTGAATCATACTTTTACATAGCTTGTTACTGCTTAGGATCATTTTTTGTCCTTGTGAACTTCTGTAAGAGAAGTACATATTACTGTTCTGAAGCATTTCATATTTAATTAGTTGGCAGGGCCTCGGAACCATGCCCTCCATCGAGGCAATGCGTCTATTTGTGAAAATCCTGGAGGTAACCGACAGATTTTTTTATTTTTTTATTTTCTAAAAAAAGACATCACTGAATGATAGACTTGATTTCTTCCCTATTGCTGACTTTTGACCAGGAAGAAGATCCTGGTTGGTATTCGAGGGCATCTAATGATATTCCAGATCCTATTGTAGATGTCCAAATCAATGTGAGTTTTGTATCCCATGAGTTTCTTTGTACAGAACAAAGGAAAAACTCCGCATGTCATTTGTTTCTCTGAAGTAGAGTATTTGAGTCTGTAGTACATTCATTCGCTGTAGGAGAGAACAAAAGAGGAGCCTGTTGTCGAGAATGGGAACACATTAAGCGAAACAAAGACAATTTCTACTGAGAATGGACGTTTGGCAGAAACCCAAGATAAAGATGTAGTAGTCTCGGAAGACTCAAATACTGTTTCTGTATATAACCAGTGGACTGCACCCCAAACATCAGGTCAGCGGCCAAAAGCTCGGTATGAGGTAATTTATTTTCTATCCCTTTGGAAGATAAGTAAAAGGCCCTGTCACTCATGCATCTTCTCTATTTTTTTTTTTTTAATCTTTTACATATTGGTTTCAGCATGGAGCAGCAGTTATTCATGATAAGATGTATATATATGGTGGAAATCACAATGGCCGTTACCTCGGTGATCTTCATGTAAGCATCTTATAATACTCTTAAGCATAAGCTGATGATGTAATTGAAGTATTCATTTCCATTTTAATCTAAATTAGTGATACAAGTCCAGCTGACAGTTCCTAAGCATGTCTTCTTTGGAATGTATACAGGTTCTAGATTTGAAAAATTGGACTTGGTCGAGAGTTGAAACCAAGGTTGCAAATGAATCACAGGAAACATCAACTCCAACATTATTATCTCCTTGTGCTGGTCATTCTTTGGTTAGTTATTTTATCGTCTTGCGTTTTGTTTTGGTTTCTCTCTCTTGGACTTTTGGCCTAGAAATATTCAGGACACGAGTTTCAGTTAAAGCAAATGTAGTCTCTTCAGGAAATCCACTAGCTATGTTAGTTTGTAACAAAGAAATTTTAGCTGTAAATTATTCTCACTTGTTGTTTTTGTGTTTCATAGATAGCATGGGACAACAAACTGCTGTCTATAGGTGGTCATACAAAGGATCCCTCAGAATCCATGCAAGGTAAACGCTTATATATACCTTCAAAGACGGTTATTTGCAATTATTTTAGAGTAGTTTTCATGTCAATTTTCTTCTGTTTTCCTGTCACAGTGAAGGTCTTTGATACCCATACCTTTACATGGTCAATGTTAAAGACATATGGAAAACCACCGGTATATCTTCGCTTCTCTCATGTTGTTTCATTTGTTTTCTATCACCTTTGCATGGAAATTTCCAGTCTTGTAAACTATTAATTTTTGGTCATCAAGAGACAAAAAATAAAAGTTGTTTTCTTCCCTTACCCTCCCGTAATATCTTCTGGGTTAAGTTGCATCTGAATCCAGAATAAATTGTTTTCCCTCCGATTTGTAAGTGAAGTATGCAATTTGATTTCTTAATCTGAGACTTTGTTTGTCCTCCTTATCTCTTGCTTTCAGGTTTCACGTGGAGGCCAGTCAGTCACAGTCGTGGGTAAAACCTTGGTGATATTTGGCGGGCAAGATGCAAAGAGATCACTTCTGAACGATTTGCATATACTTGACCTAGAAACTATGACCTGGGATGAGATAGATGCCGTGTAAGATTTTATTTCTGCATTTTCTTTTTGGAGGAATCAAACTTTGAAGAAGTCAAATCCATAAAAAAATTAGATACATAACCAAATATGAATGCTTTTAGAAAGCCACCCTATCTCCTTTAATATGTTAAGTGTTCATGAAAGATTTGAAATTCAGAGTTTAAACTGGTGTCAACTTGCAGAGGTGTATCTCCATCTCCGAGGTCTGATCATGCTGCTGCAGTGCATGCGGACCGTTACCTCCTTATTTTTGGCGGGGGCTCCCATGCAACCTGTTTTGGTGATCTGCATGTCCTTGATTTGCAGACTGTAAGTTCGCTAAGCGTCTATTGTTTTAGCTGCCTTTCAAACGTTCTTTGTCAGCATCTGATACAACTATCTCATATTAGATGGAGTGGTCAAGACCAACACAACAAGGTGATGCACCAACTCCACGATCTGGGCATGCTGGCGTGACAATTGGGGAGAACTGGTTTATTGTCGGTGGCGGTGATAACAAAAGTGGTAGGTGTAGGCACTTTTTGTGTATCAACCCTGGAACCTTTTCTCGGATGATAATGATATTTGCTTTGATTTTCTTTTTCGGTGTGTGGTGACAAATCATGTAATAATTTACTGCAGGGGCATCTGAGAGTGTTGTACTAAACATGTCAACTCTTGCATGGTCGGTAGTTGCTTCAGTTCAAGGACGTGTACCTCTTGCTAGCGAGGTACTTAAATGAACAGACTTTATCCTAACAGTTTCCAGATAAACTATGTATAATAGTAGTTTCACTTCATCATTCTTGAACCACAGTAGTAGCCTTTCTAAAACTTTAAAAGGAGTCAGTCTTGTGTATTTTGTTTTCATCTTTCAGAATAAGCATGTACCTTCCTTTTCTTTTTTCTACTGACAGGGATTGAGTTTAGTCGTCAGTTCATACAATGGTGAAGATGTACTAGTCGCTTTTGGTGGATACAATGGACGATACAATAATGAGGTACTGACTGATCAACACCCATAAGTTCCTTTCTCTTGATTTTTGCATTCAGTCCTGGTTCTAAAGTTTTCTTGATGCTAGATTAATCTTCTTAAACCAAGCCACAAATCAACACTCCAAACAAAAACTGTGGAACCTCCTTTGCCAGGAGGTAGTCTTTCTGCTGTTAATAATGCTACAACCAGAGACATTGAGTCTGAGGTCGAAGTTAGCCAAGAAGGTAGAGTACGAGAAATTGTCATGGATAATGTTAACCCGGGATCAAAGGTAACTTCCTGTTGGAATTTCCCTTCTTATACTATGTGAATAGGAACATTCTTTTAGTTGTGCGGGATTCTCAAAGCATCTTATTCATTTAGTTAGCTGTTGAAGATAACTCACCTGTCTCTGTCTGCCTCACTTAGATAATCAAAAACTATCCATGAAAGCCAGTTTTGACTTGCGTTAAAGAAAGATATAGCTTATGTTGTACTAAATCTGATTTAACCGACACATGATATATAGTTACCTAAGTTGTGATCATCACTTTCTCTCATTTATTTTGTTTTTGGGTTATGAATTTCCCAGGTTGAAGGAAACAGCGAACGAATTCTTGCAACTCTTAGATCTGAGAAGGAAGAACTGGAGGGATCCCTGAACAAGGAGAAGATGCAGACTCTTCAACTAAGGCAAGAGTTAACAGAAGCAGAAACAAGAAATACAGATTTGTACAAGGTAATAATGAATTAATTGGTGAATCAACTGTTCATAAAGACTGGTTGCAGCAAAGTCTTTCACTTGCATTCACATGTAACACCTGAACATCTCAAAAAATTTCTTTGGTACTATAGAACTAATCGTACTGCCATTTTACAGGAACTTCAGTCTGTCCGTGGCCAACTTGCAGCCGAACAATCAAGGTGTTTCAAACTGGAGGTATTAAACCTGTTGCCACATCTCTTTTACATAATCTACAGAAGATGAAAAAATTTAGTGAAACCAGTGAATTAATCAGTATTCAGTACATATACTCATTTTCCGAGATAGTTAGAATATAGATTCATTCCGATCGCTGGATCAATCACCAAGGACTTGATCATGTCATTAAAATTAAAGCAAATATAACTCAGTCTCCTTCAATTTACACCCTTGGAATCTGCAGGTTGATGTTGCAGAGCTAAGACAAAAGCTTCAAACATTAGAAACACTACAAAAGGAACTCGAACTGCTCCAGCGCCAAAAGGCAGCCTCCGAACAAGCAGCAATGAACGCTAAACGACAGAGCTCGGGAGGGGTCTGGGGCTGGCTCGCCGGAAGCCCTCAGGAGAAGGATGATTCACCATGATAAATTTTTTCCGGTATTTACCCATTTTCCTCAGTTGACATATATGCTCTCTCAGTAAAGAAATATATACATACTCTTTTTTTGTCTTTGTGCCCCTCGCATTGTTTTCTTCTACCAATAAGACATTTTGAGCTTTTGTCACTATCGATGTTTTTAGCTTTGTTCGATTATATTTGTTTTTGAATCGTGTTAGTTCTCTGTAATACAAGAGTTATCACCAAAATATTTGTTAACTTTTTTGAAATATTTACCCACCAATCATAATCATAGTATTCTTATGTTCACATATATTCACCCACCAATCATAATCATAGTATTCTTATGTCCACATTCATATATTCACCCACCAATCATATATTTTCCAGTCCCAAAAAAAAAAAAAAATCGCTCTTTTTGTAAGAAGACAAAAGAAAATCCAATTCCTGCGACGAAGGAAAAATCACGTATTTTGTCTGTATATAACATGGCGTGGCAAAATTGTACTCGAGCTGGAAGTTGGACAGTCGAATATGGACATTAATTACAGTGGAAAATTCCAAAAACACCCCTCTCAAACGGTAAATGAAGACGCTTTCTCCCATCTTCTTCAAGCTTGTTCCTCGTAATCCAAGCTCTCTGATTTTACAAAATTTCTTGAAATCTTCACTTCCAACCAAAAACAATTTCTCCTAGCTCGGAGTTGTCTTTTTTCCGCCATTGTTAGCGAACCTGTTTCACTACGATGCAGCTACACGCTAAAGACAAGGATGATTTCGCTAAGGAAACCGAAGTTAATCCTAGGGTTTACAACGAAGCTGATGAGAAGAAGATGCGAAGACCTTCCAAGACGAGAATGCTAGTTCCTGACTACAAATCTTACTTATCAGAGTTCGACGATTACGTAGTAGCGAGTGAGAAATTTGGCTGTAAAGTTTCTAAGTATGGTTTTGAAATGGGAGATATGGTTTGGGGGAAGGTGAAATCGCATCCATGGTGGCCTGGTTATATATTAAACGAAGCTTTTGGTTCACCTTCTGTTCGTCGTATGAAGAAGATTGGTTACGTTCTTGTTGCTTTCTTTGGAGATTGTAGTTATGGTTGGTTTGATCCTTCTGATGTTATACCTTTTGAGCCTTACTTGGAGGAGAAATCGAAGCAGACGAGTGCGAGTAACTTTGTGAAAGCTGTGGAAGAAGCTATGGAGGAAGTTGGAAAAAGGTCTGCTCTTGGTTTGACTTGTAAATGTAGGAATCCGTTGAACTTTAGGCCTAGTAATGTTCAAGGCTACTTTGTTGTTGATGTGGTTGGTTATGAGCTTCAAGCTGTTTACTCTTCTAAGCAGATTAAAAAAGCTAGAGATGGTTTTTCGTGTGTTGAGACTCTTTCATTTGTGAAGCGTTGTGCTTTAGCGCCTGGTAAGTGTGATACTGAGAGCTTGAAGTTTTGTCAGAGGAAAGCTGCGGTTTATGCTTTTCGAAGGGCGGTGTTTGAGGAGTTTGATGAACCTTATAAACAGGCCTTTGGGGCAACATCTGGATATAGTCTAGTGAAGACAGAGGAAGTATTTAATCGAATGCCCCCTCGAGGTAGCAATTACCTTTCAATGATTCTTTTGGTGTTTGTTATATCTTTGCTTCCTATATTGGAACTTGAACTGTTGTCTTGTGTATATTTCTTTGAGTTTCTTGAGTCATATAATCATCATATAGGTTACTTTCTAGAGTTTTGTGGCTTTGACAGCTTTGAAAATCCCTGGCCCTTTTAGAGTTTTTAGTAAATTTTATAACTTGAAGTTGATTCTGCATTGTGAAAGCCAGTTCACATCATCTTTATATAACCGTTGTTTGGTGGTTGTAGATAGATTTTACATTTCCTCATGTGTTGTTTATGTTTACGTACAGCCCCTTTGAGTGGCTCATTCGTCACTGGAGAAGCTCTGGATGACACCAAGAGCTCTATTATGAAAGAAAAGGATTCTACTAAAACTGAAAAATATCTTCCAAGAAGAAGAGAGGAAGCTGGTGATATGACAGTTCACTTTGGCCAGGTCCAAGCATCTTCTCAGCTTCAGGACATCAATGGAGCTTTAGCTGAGGATCATTTACTGCAGAGAAAGACTCCATATCTCCAAAGTCCCATGAAACATGAGCAAACTGGGCTTGTCAGCATGGAGTTCACTCCTCCAAGTGGTGATATTTCTGGAAACGAATCCTATGTTTCAAAGCTCTCTCCTGATGATGACAAGGGTTTACCTCAGGAATCTAAGGTTGGAATTGAGGGAAAAGCTGCTTTAATTTCAGAGAATGAGAAATTTGAAGCAATGACCATCCTTAAACAAGAAGACATCGGCACGCATTCTGGAGTAAACAAAGGCTCTCGCCAGCCTTTTATTGATAGCAAATGTTCTGCAGGGGTTGGGTTAAAGAAGGTCAATGTACTGAAACGGTCTTCTGAAAAATTGGATTCTGAGACTTCTCCGAAGAAGAAAAAGAAAAAGGAGCCTGGGTCAGAGCTGAACCGTGAGAGCTCAGACAAGAGGAAACCTTCATTACAATTAGGCTCAGGAGAAAGACACTTAAATTTGTCGAAAGCAAGAAACTCTAATCTTGATGTTCTGCAGCTGTTGAATAATTTGCAAGTTCTCTCTCTTGGCCCTTTCTTTGGATCCTTGAATAAAAGTTCTATTAGAGCTGTAAGGCAGTTCTTTCTGCGTTTCCGGTCATTTATTAACCACAAAAGCTTGGCCAGTTCTCCTCCTCCCACAAAATCTGCGAGGACTTTGAGCAGCACCAATAAACCATCTAAAGCCGGGGAAAAACGCCTCTCGCCTTACCCTCAACAAGAGACCCCATCAACTAAGAAGCTGAAGAAAACTAGTCAGTTCAGACCAATGTCTTCTTACAAGAAAACCAACCAAGAAGAAAAGAAAATATCAAAGCGTGCTCCTTTTAACCCTGTAAGAGACCAAGGTGGTCAAGTCCCTATCAACACAAAACCAGTTAAAGTGCAACCAGGAAAGAAGATTGCTCCATCTGTAAAGGTAATTGAGCCCACAATGCTGATAATGAAGTTTCCCTCTGGTACATCTCTCCCTTCAGTCCCTCAGCTTAAGGCGAGGCTCAGTCGCTTTGGACTGTTGGATAAATCAGCCACTAGAGTATTCTGGAAATCCTCGAGCTGCCGTGTAGTCTTTCTGTACAAACTCGATGCGCAAACTGCCTTAAGATATGTATCATCAGGAAGCAACTCTCTCTTTGGCAACGTGAATGTAGCGTACTCTCTAATTGACGTGAAAGCTTCATCTGCATCCAGAGATCATGAAAAGAAGAAGGCCAGGACCGATGAACCAGTCCTCGAACCCCTGAGCCAGCGACTAGAGGGAACACCGCCAATTGACCAACCGAAAATCCAGCTCAAGTCCTGTTTGAAGAAACCACTTAATAGCAGTAATGGAAAACGCAGAACAACACGAGTGAAATTCAGGTTGGACATCTCACAGTACTCAAGAACAAAGCATGGTAATAACCAAGTGGACATCTCAGAGCAGATGATGAAGCTGCTATTAAGGTGCAATGATGTTGTGGCTAACGTCAAGAGCATGTTGGGTTATGTCCCTTATCATTGCTTATGAATATAGCTTAAAGACTGAGAGAGTGTATTACAAAAAAGAAAGAGTAATTTCTCTTAGTTCGATTTAGCTTGATTGAACTTTGTACATGTGCTCGGATTTGTTTCAGTTTGCAATTGAGAAAAACAAAAGGTTGTGTTGTTCGGTTCAAATGCTAGCTAACTCTAATTAGTATTCCTCAATAAGTTTATATTTCAGATATTATATGACGTAAAAGACTAATTATTCTCTTTACACATCGGGGGAATTTAATTATTAAATATTGTTGGACTTCACAAAATAATTAATTAAATAAGTATTGTTGGAAAACTTAATAATACTCTTGATTACTTGAACAATATATTATTATACCAAAGAATTTATTTTAGTTTTGTTGAACTTTATCCAAGAAAATATTATACGGGAAAAAGATTTCGATTTGGATGCAAATCCTTAAAACGATATATAAGAGATTCTTAATGCTACTAGAAATCCTTTGTTTAAGGATACGATAACTCCTAATCCATCATAGAATCAAAACAACCATATATATTAACAAACTAAATATTACAAAAACTCCTCTTTTTTAACTAACTCATCTCGTTTCTCTACTCTAATTATTCAGACTTAACAATGGATTATTACCAGCCAGTGGAGGTTAATGTTGTCTCGGCTGAAGATCTCGACTCCATTAACCCTTTGTTCAAACCAACAGTCTACGTTTCTGTCTCGCTCACACGCGGTTCACGTGACAAGCAAGTCACTCCAGCTGCCGTGTATCGCAAGAAAATCTTACGGTGGAATTACAGAATGAAATTCCACATAGAAGATGACAAGGTTCAGAAGAATGAGTCAGTATTCGTGTTTGAAATCAAGGCTAAGAGATTTTACGGGTCCGATGTGGTCGGGAAAGTTTTCGTGCCGGTCAAGCAATTGCTTCACTTGATGAATGAAGAGAAGACGATAAACGAGCATAGCATTGTTAATTATCAGGTGGTAACCGAGACCGGGAAACCAAAGGGTTGCATATGTTTAGGGTTTAGATTCGGGAGTGTTTTTAAGGGAAGAAGCAGAGGTTGTGATAAGGATAATGTTAGGGCTCGTGAGGATTGTAGATTAGGACTTTGGGGGATTATTAGGCATGAGCCATCAGCTCCTTGTGAAGATGATATGATCTATGTTTGAAAAATCATTTGTTTCCAATATTTTCATACCTCTTTAATTGTTGTATACTCTATTTTATATTTCATCTAGAGAGTTTTACTCTTGGTGTATTTTGTATTGGTTATGTGGTGAATCAGATTGTCTTATGGAATACTATTGGATTAAATAGAAAAGATGTTAGGTTCATATATATATATATAGATGGATACTCTTTCTTGGTTTAAATGATTTATTATATGATCAACCACCAAACCAAAAAACAACAGCAGAATATGATGCGAAACCTTAACCAAGTCTGGTTTGTTCATCGTAGTGCAAGTTCCTAGTGACAAGGTCTACTAGATTCATTAGAATAAAATAAACAAGAATCCTCATGAGCAAGCTCTTTCAGTTGATGTCTTCAACACCTTCAAGAAAAGACAAAAAAGGGAACAATGTCAGATGCATAATGTATTAGACCAGAAAACTTGGCTAGAAAGGATAATGTTTCAAATCCCAGTATATGGCTGAAGCAGGACCATCTCATAGAGGTATATGATATTAAAAAGTGGCATGCATGGTCAAGTAAAGCGTGGTTTAATTTACAAGAAAACATTTTGAGGAGATACCTTTGGTTGGGTGGAGCGGGTCTGCAAAGGATGGGACGAGTCTTGTTCCCTACAGACCAATCGGCCTTAGCTTGATACTCAACATTAGGCGCATCAGGAGATTTAGACTCTTTTGCAATAAAGGTGATGTAGAACGTATTGATGCTTCCGGGATTCCAATTCGCCCTCAAGAACTCAATGAATATCAGCTCCTTATCCTGGAAGATAAGTAAAACTCTAGTAAGAAGTCTAAACAGAAGCAAAAAAAGAAAAAAAGGTATCTTAATTGGTCTTGCCTGGTTGCGGTGTTTAAATTCATTAACACATTCAACTGCAATGTCACTGAGGAACTGACGAGGGGTAACACCGTCCTGGAATTCTTGGTCGAGATCATCCGGGATTTTACAAATTCCACGCCAGTTGTGATACGGGAGAGTGCACTTTGGTACAAAGAAACCCTAAAATCCAAAGCAGTATTTAATTTATTATTAGCACTGCAAGGAAATGGTGATTAAATTACCTTGGATTCGATGACTTTGCGATTGTGTTGACGGGCTAATTTCCGAGATTCCTCGTCTGAATACCCACCATGATCAGCATCGGGATTGTATTCCCGACCATCCAAGCTATCCTTGTCCCACGTCGGATCCTCATCACTATCCTCATCGGGATCCTCCCTGCTCAGGGATTCCAACCCACGTTTCCCAAGCACAGACCCGCTCGTAATGTCCATCGGTTGAGAACATTCATCCTTGGTCTCGCACTCGCTAGCCACGTTGATTGCCGTCGCTGGGGAAGAATCATCCTTCGTCTCGCCCTGGCTACCCATGTTGATTGTCCAACAAACTCTAATTCCCTCTTTCCACAGACTGAGTTTCAATTGTTCAACTTGTTTTAACGTTTTAAGCCTGTTTAGATTTCTCTTTTATTCTAATTTTGTCCACGGGTTATGAGAAATGCAGTTTCATTGTTACACCACACGAGCTCTCTCGCACAAGCTAGGAAACTCCACGGTCTTCACATCACTAGGTTATGCGAAATGCAGTTTAATTTTTTTGGTATGTTCAAGGACATGCTTACAAAATCTTTGCTGTCTCTTTGCATTCATTTGAGATAATTTGTTTTTGAACCCAAAAAAAAAGTTTATTTGTTTTCTTTCCAGGATGATATACAATATAAAGAAAACAACATTACGAAACCACGAATCTCATCATTAAACTTTATCAACCAACAAACCAAACTAAAACAAAACAACAACAACAACAACAACAGAATAGATGTGAAACCTTAAGCAAGTCTGGTTTGCTCATTCATAAAAAAGAGGGCAATAGTATCTAATATGGAACATCATAAAGCAAGTTCCTAATGACAAAGGTCTACTAGATTCATTAGAATAAAATAAACAAGAATCCTCATGAGCAAGCTCTTTCAGTTGATGTTTTCATCACCTTGAAGAAAAGAGAAAAAAAAAAGGAGTAATATCAGGATGCAAATTGTATATCTTAGCATACTTGACAATGCATATGCATGTAACAATGTCCAAAATAACAATCATAGAAGTTTAATGCTCTTGTAACCAAGGGGACTATATAGCTAAAAGCAGGACCATCTCAAAATCAAGGAACCTGAGGATATGCCAAGAGTGCATAACAAGGAGCATAGAAGTAAATGTTATTAAAAAGTGGTATGCATATGATGGAAAAAAGTGTGGTTTGAGGATATACCTTAGACTTTAGGTCTAATAGATTTCATTACAAGTGGATAAAAACAAGTTTCCCAAGGAAACTCTTCAAGTGATCTCATCCAGTCTCTTCCCTCACCTCACCCTGTGACATGATATCCAGGAATCTAAACTAAACTAATTAACCAAGGAAGTTGAGAGGGGATAACATACCCTTCTAAGTGGGGGAGTTGGGCTGCAAAGGATGGGATAAGGGGGACTTGGTCTGCAAAGGATGGGGTAAGCCTTGCGTTTGATAGTATATGCAGCTTTAGCTTGATACTCCACAAGAGGTGCATCTGGAGACTCTGACTCTCTTGCAGCAAATGTGATGTAGAACTTAGACATGGATCCAACGTTCCAGTTCACCCTCAGTATATAAACCAGTTTCACCTTCTTTTCCTATACACAAGGCATGTACTCTTAGATACAAGGAATCTGAATATAATATATATAGAGGCAGTGAACAACTTGCCTTGTATCTTTCTAGACATAAACATGTCAAATTTTCGCAGAGCTGACGACCAGTAATGCCTAGAATAGTGGGCTCATCGAGATCTCTGAAAGAAGCAATTCCACCAATGACGCGACGAGGGAACTTGTCTGTTACCTTAAAGAAACCCTAACAACATACCAAACCCAAATCCTAAACATGAACAAAACCAAACTTTGATTGGAATGGTTAGAAAAGAGAATTAAGCTAGATACCTTGGTTTCAATGAGCTGGCGTTGGTAGTGACGCCACTGCTGCATCTCAAGCTCATCAGCCTCCTCATCGTTCGAGTCCATTCTCTGCTCACACGAATTATCTTCGTACTCATCGAAGCTGTCGTATCCCCATTCGGGCTCAGTATCAGTATCGTCCGGATTCTTTTTAACAAAATCGTTCTCTTCACTGTCCTCATCTTCATCTTCTTCTTCTTCTTCTCCGTCGCCCTCAGTTTCATCAGTGGAGTTTTTCTCACTTTCACCGGAATCGTCCGAGTTGGGGGTTTCGGCCTTGCGCTTCCCCAGAAAAGAGCCGACGGATTCCATGAGATCCGTGAGCTCGAGATCGCTCGAAGATCCATCCCTTGACTCGCCGTCGCTTGATTTTGAAGCCATGTCGATTCTCGAGAAGAACCCTAATTTCTAATTTGGTATTTTTATTCTAACAGAGACAACACCTGATTTTACGTCCGCACAACCAACAAAAGAAATTTGATTTATATTTCCTCGCACACCGATATTTACATCTATGCCATCAGGCCCTTTAACATATCCACGTGTTCTACGCTTCGACCACACCTTGTCCATTATTCGGACCATGGGACAGGCCTGGCTCTGTTACCAAAATATTAGAAAACTTCTCAGCAGTTTCTTATCAGTACGAAAAGTGATTATACTATGATTAAGGCTCGCGTATTACTTCTTAGTTCTTACTAATTTTGATTTTCGTTAAACAAGTGAAATAGTATTTGGATAAGATTTGGCTGGCTAGATGATAAAATTAAATACAATTTTAGTTTGTTTTCTATTCATGAACATCCTTTTTATCCAGCCGTGTTAGCAAAAATATTGAGAAACATCATATCTAAGCAGTTTCTTATGAGTACAAAAGTGACTATATTATGGTTGAGGCTTCGTATGACTTTTTACTAATTATTGTTTTTGTAAAAATGTGAAGAAACAATATTTGATAAGATATAGCTAGGTGATCAAATTAAATATTATTTTATGCATAATGCATATTGATTTAACTAGACTTATCAAATGGGTAGTGAAAATTTTCATCTAAATTGTAACTAGTATCAGTTTGATCAGAAATTCTAAAATATTTTTTAGCTAAAACATTTCACCTTTCAGCTATATTTTTAGTTTCAATCCTCTGAGTAATGGTATGAGACCACACTTTTGTATATCGAACGTCACAATCTAACATTATTTAAGATAATATGTGATAATTAGATTAAATAACATCTTGCAATACTAAAAGATTAGAGAAACACAATTATGATTTCAAACAACTGTATATGTGTATTCAATTTTCAAAGTAGAGTCCATGTGTTTTTTTTCTTACCAAAGTCCTTGTTAATCGATGTTTTCTTTTTTGCTCGACTTTTCCTCTTCGCAAACATGTATGCTGTTGATCTAATTAAGCAGATTTGCTAGCCGTCGCAAATGCCAAACTGCATGGACGTGGCTTAAGTATATTAACCGCATCGTAATATTTCTAGGTTATTGTTTTTAATTTATTAAATTGTAGGCCATATAGTATATCATATGAATAGTATAAGTTTTCTAATTATGAACGTAGATCACTAAACGTCATTAAATCCCATCTTGACCTCTACTTACTACTAGAAGTTCAATTTACCCAGGAAGTTGGATATAATTACCGTAATATTTATTAGGGAAGTCTACATTTTATAGTAATATCTTTTGCCTATTTGGTGAGTATAGTACAGTTCTCTTGCCTATTTTGCTATTTTGACAGCATCTTGCCTATTAATGACTACAAATTTTATTAGTTTCGAGCGAATAAATTGAACTCAAATGATGTGACTATACGGAGCCTAAAGTCTGATATGTACCATAAATACTTTATTATATGAGTGGTCACCTTTCAATTTCCTTACTCTTCATAAAAAATGCTTATTAGGTGTTTCTCAATATTGTGAGTTGTGACACGCGGTTTGGACTCTGGATAAAAGGATGGTTTGAATCGTACCATAGAGAGTAGCTAGTGAAGGAGGGCTGTGAATGACAATGTTATATATTTTTTAATTGATAAATTGTCACAATAATAAGATAATTCTTAAACTATATATGTTTTTAATCAATTTATTGGTCCAAAAATTATAAATTTCATAGCTGTTTAGTGATTGGCCAACTCACGGTTTTGAGATTTTAGTTTGGAAGTTATAGGATTTTCTTTTTCAAAATCTTAATAAATTAGTTTTGTACTAAGTAGTAGTAATTTAGACTGCTATATAAAATATAGGGATAATGAGATTTTGAAGTCCATTTCGATTGTAAAACTAAAAAAAAGTAGTGTAAATGGTATGGGCGAGTATTGTTCAGACGAGTCGGAAATTTCCAATCATGATGAATGAAAGATGAAATGGACATTCTTCTTTTTTGTTGTTTTAATCTTTTTAAAAACTCAGGACTAGTTTTTGCATATGACATTTTGAGGGGTATAATCTAAAGATAAAATTTCACTTTGAATAATAATCGATTGCAAAACCAAATTAGAAATCATCTTGATGTTTGAATAAGAGTATAAGGAAAAACTTAAAGCTTAAGGTTTTGGAAAAGTTTGATTCTCAAAGAGTATAAGGAAAATCATTTTTGTTTTGAGATCAGTTTGATTCTCAAAGCTAGTCTCTATCATTTGGCATCAGCTTATCCTCAACTCGTCGCGAGCAGTACCCATGGGACTCCAAACGAGGCACCAGTTACAGATTGGTCAGAGTTACGATTCAGGAGTTGCGAGAAGCAGTAGAAGAAATCCTTGATTTCAAATCTGTATCAGATGACAGACGAGTCCCCTTGGTCGCAACACGGTTTTGATCTTGGTTGGCAGCAGGTTAACACCAAAAGAGCTCACACATGCAAGCTAGGAAACTCCACGGTCTTCACAGGCTCTTGCCTCTATCACTAGGTTATGAGAAATGCAGTTTCATTGTTACACCACAAGAGCTCGCACATTGAGAAACGCAGTTTCATTGTTTTGGTATGTTCAAGGATATGGTTAGCAAAATCTTTGTTGTCTCTTGGAGATTACATTTTTTAAACCCATGATTATTTGTTTTGTGTCCAGGATGAAGTGCAATATAAAGAAAACAACACTAAGAAACCATGAACCTCATCATTCAACTTTAACAATCACCAAACCAAAAAAAACAAACAACAGAATGTGAATTGTGAAACCTTAACCAAGTCTGGCTTTGTTCATTCAGAAAAACAAAGGCAATAGTATCTAATATGGAAAGTTCCTAATCGACAAGGTCTACTAGATTCATTAGAATAAAATAAACAAGAATCTTTCAGTTGATGTCTTCAACACCTTGAAGAAAAGACAAAAAAAGGAGTAATATCAAATGCAAATTAATGTCATTATCTCCAAAATAAAAATCAGAGAAGTTTAATGCTCTTGTAACCAAGGCTAGAAAGGACACTGTTTCCAATCCCACTATATATCGAAAGCAGGAACATCTCAAATTAAAGAGTGCATGATAGCAAGCATACAAGTATATGATATATATGAAAAAGTGGCATGCATGCATATGATCAAGTAAGGTTTGGTTTAATTTACAAGAAAACAAGTTGAGGAGATACCTTTTTTGAGGGGAGCGGGTCTGCAAAGGATGGGAATAGTCTTGCCTGCAGACCAAATGGCCTTAGCTTGATACTCAAGAATAGGCGCATGAGGAGAGTCAGACTCTTTGGCATTAAAGGTGAGGTACAACTTTGTGCTGCCTCCGGGAATCCAATTACCCCTCAAGTACTCAACGAATATCAGCTTCTTAGGCTGAGTAGGACAAGGATAAGTAACAAGTCTAAATAGAAGAAAAGAAGAAGTGATCTTGGTGCTTGCCTTGTTGCGTTGGTTAAATTTATCAACACATTCAGTTACAATGTTTTCGAAGAACTGACGAACAGTACCACCATTCTGGAATTTTTTGTCGAGATCATCCGAGATTGTACTAATTCCACCCCAAATGTAAAACGGGGGAAGGGGAGAGTTGGATGGGTCAAAGAAACCCTAAAACCCATAAACACAAGCAGTGATTATTTATTAGCACTAGACAGATTTACAAAATGGTGATGAAATACCTTGGATTCGATGACCTCGCGATTGTGTGCACGGGCTATCTTCTGAAATTCCTCGTCTGAATACTCACTATCATCATCGGGATTGTATTCCCGACCATCGAAGCTATCCTTGTCCCACATCGAATCCACATCATCCACCTCATCGTCATCGACCTCATCGGGATCCTCCGTGCTGAGGGTTTCGGGCCCGCGCTTCCCAAGCACAGACCCGCTGGAAATTTCCATGGGATCCGTCGCTGGGGTACAATCATCCTTCGTCTCTCCCTCGTTACCCATGTTGATTCTCGACCAAACCCTAATTCCCTCTTTCAATTCAATTTGGGGATTTTTTTTTTTTTTACCTGATAAACATTATGATTCCTTGATCAAACTTGTACCTAATAAAACATGCCTTGTCTAGAAAAAGAATGTGAAGCTGGATCATATAGTTGTTGAAATATAATCAAATCTCGTCAAAGCAAAATCACATTCCTATTAGTTAGTTATTAAATGAGGAGGCACAAGCCAAGAGTCACAATTAGTTTTTTTTTTTTTTTTTTTGAAGATTCCTTAACTATGGCTTTCCATTTTACTGTGGATTTCCAATTAATTGTTATATATTATAAATTTGTAATCATAATATAAAGTGACTTTTTATCATTTTAATATTTTCATTGAATTTTAAATGATCTAGTTAGGATGTAATTAAATTAAATAATATGTATATAAGAAAAGAATAAAAATATGTGGATTTTTTCTTTGTTTCACCAGTTCCCTAAATATAGAGAAAACAAATAAAAGATCTTCAGCTAATCTAATAAAAATATTTAAAATCCAAATTAAGTTTGATATGTGCCATGATTTTTGAAAATCTGTGATAAAGTTTGACACACTTTAATATTAAAATGTTGAAGATATACATGGATGAATTATCTTATAATTATTGTAAATGTCTAATACAATGATCTATCTTTTCAAAATTTCAACATATTTATTAAAAAAAAAAAAAATAATACATTTCCTTGTGTTAGTACCATTCAAATCACGGTCTAAGAACTCTTTAAATCAGGGCCACTACATTTGCACTATATAAGCAATAGGAATAGCTTAAAACTAGTACTTCATCATCAAAAAAGCAAAAATATAACAATTATCTGGAAGATGAAGAACTTTTCCTTTCAACTTTTGTTATTGGTTTCTCTTCTTGTTCTTGTCTTTCGTAAGTGAGAATTTACTCGATATATAGTTTTTGTTCTTGTTTTTTTTTTTTTAACATCTTAGTTTTTGTTCTTGTTAAGACTTATCTTTTGAAGCTTAATTCATGAAATCCTAAGATCCGAGTTCTAATTTTTTATATGAGATGGACCTTTTTTTTTACTTCTTTAACATTAACTAAGATTAACCTTTATTTTATGTACATGAGATCTTTCCTATAAATCGGAAGAACATATTTGTAGTGAGACGAATAGACCTATAAAATATTGGAAACCTACCGATAGAAATTAACCTTATTAATTATTTTGATGAGAATGATTTTGGACTAACATGGCATCATATGTGAAGGACGAAATCTTGTGGAATGCAGTTCAAGGAATCCAAAAGGATTTGATGTGAATGATCCACAAAAGACCTTGTAATTGATTGGATCCAAACTGTGGAAAGAAACAAAACGTTATATAAAGAGAGTCGATGGTACAAATAGAGCTGAAGTGAATCAGTACGAGAGGATCTTGTGATCTAGAGAAGCCACTTTGCGGGAAGAAACAAGGTGTCATACTTACAAAGTAGAGTTGAAGTGAATCATTACAGAAGAACTTGTGATTCAGGGAATCCACGTTGCGGGTAAAAACAAGCCGGTGATGGTACAGAAAAAGTAGTAATGGTGGTGATAGAAATTATAGTTATAATTATATGAATGTGTAATAGATGTTATATACTGAATAAACATATTTTTATCAAACTATTTTTTATGGATTTTAAGTATTTGTAAGTCAACAATCGTAACATTTTGATATTTTTTTTAAATAGCTTATGTTAACTTGTAAATTGTAAAAATTACTAGTAATTAAAATTAATGTTTGTAGTTTAGTTTTTTTCTAATAAAAAATTTGGGATTTTAGTTTGTAAGTTGTAGGATTTTCTTTTTCAAAATCTCAATAAATTAGTATTGTATTGTACTAACTACTAAGTAGAACAAGATAACAAATTGTCGTCATATAGTAATTTAGACTGTTATATCTATAAAATATATCATGAGATTTTGAAGTGGATTTCGATTGTAAAACTAAAAAAAGTAGTGTAAATGGTATGGCGAGCATTAATCAGACGAGTCGGAAATTTCCAATCATGATGCATGAAAGATGAAACGGACGTCCTTCTTTTTTGTTGTTTTAATCCTTTTAAAACTCAGGACTAGTTTTTGCATATGACATTTTGTGGGGTATAATCTTAAGATGAAATATCACTTTGTATAATCGATTGCAAAACCAAATTAGAAATCATCTTGATGTTTGAATAAGAGTATAAGGAAAAACTTAAGCTAATCTTCAAAGTTAAGATCTTGATACATATAGAGGCTTCTATAGTTTTTTTTTTTAAACTCCATCTTCTATTTGTTTGCCTTAGTAGACTCTTTCAAATTGATACCAAACAAAATGCAGCTCTCTAAACTATATAAGTCTTCTAAAACTTTCTTATACGACAAGAGAGTCTTTACAAGACTATTCCACAAGACATCTCAAAAGAAACGCAGCAGTAAGTGGTCTTGACTTTAGCTAAGATGCAGAATCAATTGGTTCATGTTGTGGGAGTGTCTTTTAAGTTTTCTTGCCAAGCTAGATGTCTATGATTGAGGTTAAAAAGGAACAAACTGCAACAATAAAACGATACATACATATTACAGAGTGTGAGGCAATTAGAAAGGTATTATTGACGTTTGTTTTAGGTTGGGATTGTACAGAGGGCCGGGCCACTTGCAAAACATTTCATGGAAAAAATGCCATAAGGAGTCCTTTTCTAATATTGACATAGAAGCTTAAGCTACACGGTATTTGACTTTTCTACTTGCCCTCACTAAATTACAATTTTTTTTGTACTCCTTGAAAACGAGTTTTGCTGTATTGCTTCAAAATTTCTAAAAAAGTTTCCACATTGGCGTCAAGAACGAGTCTATTTGTCACAATCTTGATTTTTATGCTCTTTCTAGCCAACTCTTCTCTGGAGATTTTTCACGGAAAAGACTTCTCATCAAAAAGACTTTCAGATCATCAAGTCAATGGATAGTTTTTTTAGTATATATATGTAGTGACCTGCAACACCAATTTACCATCACTACTTAAGTACTTGCCTTCACAAATACAAAAATGAGATTTCTTCTTCGTTCCATCAGTTTCCTTTTCCTCATTTCAAGCTTTTTAAACACCTTTGTTTCTTCTGCACAACACTTGTGTCATTCTGACCAAAGAGATGCACTTCTTGAATTCAAAAGCGAGTTTGGAATTCAGAAGCTTGCTTTGGTTGATTCAGATGTCTTCTGTTATCCGAAGATAGAATCGTGGGTGAATAAAAGTGATTGTTGTTCTTGGGATGGTATCACGTGCGATGCCAAGACTGGCCAAGTGGTTGGACTAAACCTTAGTACCAGCTGTCTCCATGGGCGGTTCAAGTCTAATAGCAGTCTTTTTAGATTGAGGCATCTACGTGATCTGAACCTTGCTTACAACAACTTCACCGCTTCTCCATTTCCAGTTGAGTTTGATAAACTTGAGGGGTTGGAGAGACTAAACCTTTCCAAGTCTTCATTTTCAGGCCAAATTCCATCTAAGCTTCTTGAGCTAACCAAGTTAGTTTCTCTTGATCTCTCTTCCTTTCCTCCTATCGATCCTTCAGCTTCTCCTTTCATGTATCCTCCAAATTATCTATCAGTCGATGAATCTTTTCTTCTGCTTCTAGCTAGAAACTTGAGGAGCCTTAGAGATCTTGATATGGGTTTTGTAAACATTTCTTCGAAAATCCCCCATGAGTTTTCAACCATGTGGTCTCTAAGATTGCTACATCTTTTGGGATGCAGTCTCTTTGGAGAATTTCCAAGTAGTGTTTTTCAGTTACCCGACTTACAGACCATTTTCCTGTCCTACAATCAAAATCTGAGCGGCAGTCTTCCCGTTTTTCATGGAAATAGCTCTCTGCAAATCCTAAGACTTTCATACACATCCTTTTCAGGTATCATACCTGACTCCATCAGCAACCTCAAACATTTGACTGCTTTTAAAATCGCCCACTCTAATTTCTCGGGGAGAATTCCGTTTTCACTTGGGAACCTTTCTCACCTTTCCTATCTCTATCTTTTTCATAATCATTTCAGTGGTGAGATCCCATCTTCACTTGGGAACCTTACTCACCTTTCCTCTCTCCATCTTTCTGATAATAGTTTTAGTGGTGAAATCCCGTCTTCAATTGGCAATCTAAAACAGTTGACCGCTCTTACTGTTTCGAATAACAAACTCAGCGGAAACTTTCCATCCACATTACTCAACTTGACTCAACTACTTTTTATAGATCTCTCTTTCAATAAGCTCACAGGTGTCCTTCCACCTAATATTAGCCAACTCTCCAAATTGAAGGTTTTTGATATGCATGAAAATTCTTTTATAGGAGCCATTCCTTCATCCTTATTCAAGATTTCTTCACTGGCCCAAATCCATTTAGGTTTTAACAAACTCAGTGCTATGGTTGGGATTGAGAATGTCTCACTGTTAACTAATCTAGAGTTTTTATTTCTTGGCAACAACAAATTCGTGGTCAGTCCAGTTGATTTGAATGTCTTCTCACCTCTCAAACATCTAGTATATTTATCTCTCTCAGACATCCCCTTTTCAACAGAAAACATTTCCTCTGATTTTCTACCACAACTGAAAGATTTGCGCTTGTCACGCTGCAACATCACTGAGTTTCCTAGGTTTCTAAGAAACCAAAGAAATTTACAAACTCTATACCTTTCCCACAACAAAATCAAAGGTCAAGTACCAGACTGGTTATGGACACTGCCAAAGCTGTCCAAAGTATATCTTTATGAAAACTTTCTCAGCGGTTTTTTGGGATCCTTAGAAGCTTTAACCAGGAGTAAAGTCGTTTGGTTACATCTAGGTGTAAATGCTTTCCAAGGACCACTTCCCATTCCACCCAGAAATATCAAATACTATTCTGTCTCTGAGAATAACTTCACCGGAGAGATACCTCAATCAATATGTGGACTACCCTATCTACAAATCCTTGATCTATCAAACAACGACCTCCACGGCCCAATTCCTCGGTGTTTAGAGACTCATATGAGTTCTCTTTCAGATCTGGATCTTCATAACAATAGCCTCAGTGGAAGTCTTCCTGATATATTTATGCATGCCAAGGAATTGAAGGCACTTGACGTCAGTCAGAACCGATTTGAGGGAAACCTGCCTGCATCTCTTACCGGTTGCCTTGCTCTAGAAATTCTAAATGTGGGAAGCAACATATTCAGCGGCGTGTTTCCCTTCCAGTTGAATTCGTTGCAGAAGTTACAAGTTTTTGTCCTTCGTGATAACAAGTTTCATGGTAGGTTGCATCAATCTGATGGGGTTTGGGTTGGATTTCCTCGGTTGAAAATTTTTGACGTATCACAGAATGACTTCGTTGGTACCTTGCCATCTGATTTCTTCCTAAACTGGACTGTGGTATACTCGAAGGGAGATAGTTCTGCAGAGTTGGACTACATTCATGGTAACTCCCTTTACAACGCTTCACTTGTCTTGGTGAGTAAAGGAGTATCAATGGAGATGAAACGTATCCGTACAACCGACACAGCCATTGATTTTTCAGGAAATCAGCTTCATGGACAAATCCCAGATTCTATCGGACTATTGAAGGAACTTCGTATTCTCAATCTTTCAAGAAATGCTTTCACAGGCCATATCCCACCATCTCTAGCAAACCTAACGAATCTCGAGTCACTAGACCTATCTCAAAACAAGATTTCTGGTGAGATCCCTCCAGCTCTCGGGACTATCTCTTCTCTGGCTTGGATAGATATTTCACACAATCAGCTTGTGGGTTCCATACCACAAGGAACACAGTTTTTGAGACAAAACTGCTCGTCATACGAGGGAAATCCTGGACTTAATCGTCAGTCTCTCAAGGAAGTTTGTGAAGATATCCATTCGCCAACACCATCACAACCCGAACCATTGGAGCCAAACAAAGAAGAAGAAGATGATGAATGGATTAATTGGCTCGCAGTAAGGATAGGCTTTGCACCTGGAATTGTATTTGGACTCACAATCGGATACATTGTGGCTTCACACAAAATTGAGTGGTTCATGAAGACTTTCGGCCTAATCAAGCAATAGATCACCAGATCCCCTTAGCTCATTGATATCCTCTCCTCTGAGCATATTGTTATTTATTTTGATGAAGTTGTATTCTGTATCATAATATTTTGTTTGTAATGCAAGAAAGTATCACCATCAAGTTCAGTAAATCTTATGATACATATACAAAACACTGTTATCACAAACAACTCCGAAATTTCATTAAAATTTCCTACAAAACCAAACAATCAAAGCCTCTGTTCATACTCAACATCTCTCACCGAAATGGAGCCAAAGGGCTAGGGCTATTGGGAACCCTAACACACCTCAATTCTCTACAAACATGATCCAACATCCCAAGAAAATCCCTTACAATCACAAAGATTCTCAATGGGTTCTTCTCATCTCCTCTCACATCTCCATGAAAATACTCTGCTATCTCTCCGACTCTCTCCATTATCCTCTTCTCGTCTTCCCTCAACTCCTCCAAGCTCTTCTCTCCGTATCTCAAGAACGAGCTCATCGAACAAACAAATGCTCTGTTTTCTTCATCCCCTTTCAGCTTCTCGCTTGCTAGACACGTCAATTGCCCTAAACCGTCTCTCAGATTTGATACTGAGTTAACAAGTCCTTCAAGATCAATCGTTGCCGTCTTCTTCACGTTTCGTAGCTCTGTGTTTAGACCAGAGACGAGATCAAGCCCCATCCTTCTGTAATCTTCCTCTTTCTCTTCGGCTGTTCTGTTTTTGTTTGATCGTTCGTTCATGATCCTTCCCATTATGCTGTCTGAAACTCTGATACCTTCAGACCTAGAGATCTCCTGTACGACGAAATGAAGCAGAGTTGTCTTCCCATCTGTACCTTTTACATCAGAGAGTTTGAGCAGCGCATCGAGCTTAAAGGCTTTTGCGCCACCGCGTATGGTTCCTACATTCATTCTGTTTCCAGTTTTGAGCACAGCTTCTAAAAGCTTCAAGAATAATCTGCTTGACTTAAGCTCCTTGCATGCTTCCTAAATAAGTGATTTGTGTTACCTCACAGTAGCTTGTAATGCAAGAAATCAGCATATGGAAAAATAATCAAACGGTGTAATACCTCAAGCATTGAAAATGAGTTTTTGAGATGAACAACTTCATCTTCAAACGTTTCCCTATACAGCATCGCTTCAGCTCTCTGAAACACAAAGGGAACTCCGAGAAGAGCTCTGAGAAATTTCTCAGCCGAGCCAAGCTCATCTACACTTCCTTTGTAGCTACACAGCTTTAGTTCTTCTTCTTTGGTCGGAACCATCTTCACCAACGCTTCTAGTTGCTGCAGACACAATCCTTCCCCTGCAACAAAAAACGTTTCAAAATCAGATCAAACCCGCAATATATCGATTTGAGCTGATCTTAGTATACCTTTCCCCAAGGCAGAGCAAATTTGATCAGCACTGGCGTTGAGTGCTTTCAAGAGAATAGTAAAATTTTGAACTCTCTTAGGTTCAAGAAGATGTTTCCCTGGTGATGGAGTTTTGCTCTTCCCTTCTTCGTTCTTCGAGGAGGTTTGCATCGTATATCCAAATAGCGACTCAATCATCTCTTCGTCTAATCTGTAAACCCACAAGACAACACAAAATCATACATTCTTTAAAACCTATTATTGATTTTGGCTAAAGGCTAAAATAATTTTGTAAACTTACTCGAAAGAGCTTGTTCTGATCTTGTCCCAAACCATAGTCCGGTCGGGTGTAGCCCTGACTTTATCCCAATGAAGTGGTTTCAGTTTAGGCAATGGAGCTCCATCTTTACCTAATGGTCTACGCTGAGAAAAATCTAAAGACAGAGGTGGTGGAGGCGTTTTGTTCATCACTTGAGGCTGTTGTTGCGGTGGTGGTGGAGGTGGTCGTAATGGCGGTGGTGGTGGCGGTGGACAAGGTAGAGCATTAGAACCATTCTCTTGTGAATTTGGTAAATCCATAGGAGGACTTGAAGCACAGATTTTTTCAGATAATTGGGCCGCAAGCGTCGGTAGATTAGCTGTTTCTTGAAGACGTCTGGTTGCGAAATGCGGAAGCGGTGGAGGCGGTGGTGGTGGCGGTGGAGGAGAAGAGATACCGATATCTTTCTCGGAACATTCTGGAATCTCAAATTCGCGTCGAGAGGATCCGACATTAAGACTACCAGAAACAGAAGAAGAAGCATTTGACAATCTTGGATTTGAATACTGAGAGCCACCACCAACAGAATGAAAAGACTCATCATCATCATCCGAAGAATCACATTCATTTAAAACAGGAGGACCAGAAACAGAGTTTACTGTTTGTTCATCTTCATTTTCATGCACCGACACAATCTCTTTAGTTGAGTAACTACTAGCATTGTCCGAATCTGACAAAATCTCTGCTTTTACCTCTTCTTCAAGTAACCCACCATTGTTATCATCGATCAAATCCTTCTCTGTTTCTTTAACGGAAACAGAGCTTTGTCTCTCTAAGTCATCATCAACTCCTACTGAGTTTAAGTACAAGAAATCTAGAGTAGGGTTTATACTAACCTTCTGAGATTTACTCTTTCTCCTCTTAAACGACGTCGATTTACCGTTCTTCTTCCTTTTTCTCATCATCGCGCACAGACACAACACTCCAACAACACAAACCACGAAACCGATTCCACAAGCTGTTGAAACAATAACTGGTAACAGAACCTTCTTGAATCTACCTCCTTTCTCATCTTCTCGCTTCTGAATCTCAGGTTGTCTCAATGGATGTGTCCTTTGAGGTAAAGGACGATGGACATGCGGAGGGATTGGCCGTTGAGGAGCTGGAGCATACGCCGGAGAATACGTCGGAGACGGCGACGGTGCCGGAGAAAGAGAGAAAGATTCAGACGTCGTCCCGAGACTTCTTCTCCGGGAGGGTCTCAACAAATCAAGTAAAGCTTGAAACTTTTCCAAAACCTTGACCTTTTTCTTCTCGGCTCTGTCTTCTCCGACGATTTCTCCGATCTGGGTTCGATATCTTTCACCATTATCCACCGTTAACACTCTCCAGTCATCAAGTTCTTTACCATCAGCAAAGCAGCATTGTAATGATATCAACATTACTACAATGATCATGAGAAAAATCTGATGAAAATAAACCATCTTTTGTTGTGTTCTGTTTTCTTTTCAGCAAAAACAAATCATCACTTCTATAAATCACAAAAGAGACCATTTTATTAGAAAGAAAAACAAAAAAAATCAATATATATATTTTTTTTATTAAATTTTCTATCTTTGAGACTTAAATGCTACTCCAAGGAACCCCTGAACTCTGCAACTATAGTTGTACTGGTAATGGTAACACCCTCTTTCTCCATTAACTCTCCTTTGCATAAAACAAGACTCTTTATCTTGCCATTTATACCCACCATTTTAGGTAAACTCTTAAGTAAGATATTTTGCTTTTATGTTAATAAAGAAAAAAGAGTAAGTAAAGGAGAAAAATGTCAATTTTGAATCATTAAATTTGGCAGTGTACTTATTAATGTGAAGATTTTTTTGGTACATAATGTGGTGACATAATGAAGCTTTTTAGTTTAAGGAAGAGAACTAAAAAGTAGGTTTACTCAATCTAATAATAAGAAGCAAAGAAGATAGAAAGGAGCATGAAGGTGTTGGTGTTAGGTGGGTCCTTGCTATTGTTGGCACATTTGGCTTTGTACATACATTTGGTAATCTACTGTACAATCTTTCCTTGTTTCTCTCAACCCACCATTGTTTTATGAGGCAAAATACAATAAAAAAAAGTTATTTGTATTTATTGTGTAGAATTTATTCTTGTGGGTTGATATGAATGTGTATACTCACATACCTAACTGCATATGAATCCATTTCATGGGTTATTTATAGACATAGCGAGATTCTTTCAGAATATATTGTCTTAATAATTTTGTGACAAAATGTGTAACTTGGACTTGTAGATCAAATTTTTAATTGATGAAGTAAGGACAACTTAGAAATATTTATGTAATTCTGTTACAAATTCATGGCATCATTAATTTCTGTTTGAAAATAAATATTTATAATTATATAATTGAAAATAGAAAGAAAAAAATCAACTTAAAAATGTCATTTCAGTACAATGTATAATCTTTTTTTACTTTGTCAGTACTTTTTGTCTTTGTTTTGTCATATCCCTTCTCAGTCCTATGACAGGAAGATGTAATGCGGCTTTACTCAAACTTATATTGTCATACAGAGGATAAATCTTGTTCGCCCTTGGTTTATAGTAATCTTACATTTAGAAGTTTCCAAACTTAGGATGAATATTCAGTTGAAATTTTTAGACCTCTAAAAAATTTAGAGCGATAGGTGGGTAGAGAGGAGATACAATCAAAATTATTATTTTAGGAACTTCTCTATCTATATAGTCACATTCTAAAGGTGAGAAGGATGTTTGTCCAGAGGTTCACTAATATAGGTATCAAAGATTGTTTGGTAGGATATGATGTTGATTTCTTTAGGAAGTTCTAAAAAAAAAAAAAATTGTTATTATTATTTGAATATGATTATGGACTTTCTAGAAAGCTAACTTTTGGTTTTTGATTGCTCTTTCATGAATAAATAACAGATCTGATCAGCTTAGATAATTGATTAGTTGGTATCCAACAATTTGGATGACATGCATGCTTTTTAAATGTTAGGACATAAAGTAATATGGCTCATTAAAAAAAAAAAAATGTAGTGATACAACAGTAGTATTAATTAGCTCGACCTACTATATCGTGTGTTTTAGTAACTGATTTGCTTAAATGTGATGTATAGATTTTTTAACCATAAGACATTTGCGATATATTTCACAAATAATTGTTATTGTTTCCACATTTACTATTACTCAGTCTTAGCAGTAACTTTGACTTAGGTGGGGCCGCCGTTGTATGGAGTTGTCTTAGACTCTCTTTCAACGTATTATAGGGACGTATTATATATCCTGATTTGTTATAAACTTATAATACAGTACATAGTTTTTAAAATATTTTCCATCCAACATTTTGTTCTTTGTTCAGTGAATGGCCTATATAAAATAATATCCGACTCACAACACTTTAAATTTAAAATTAGCTTACTTTAGATTGCCGTCTGAACATATTTCGCAAGCGTATAATTTATTCAAGATTAAGAAAAAAATGGGACCAATAATTGAAAAAACACTTTATACACAAGCCACACACAAAAAAAAACCCACACACACTAAATCTATAAATAGTACGTTTGGTGCCGTAGATCACGTAATGGTATTACAAAGTTTTCAAAATTTTGGGTATTGTAGTTACCCATCAATTCAATAATTTTGAAAACAATTTAGAAGTCAATTCAATATATTATTATAAGGCAACGTATCGAGAACCAGTATTAAAACCATAATTTAGGGCTGATTTTTGCAAAAGTATCCAACTTTCATCATATTTAAAAATACAACTTTTGTCTACATATATCAAGTCATCTCTAAAAAAGAGTTACTATTAACTTTGTTCTGTTCTACATTTAGCATAAATGAAAAAGAATCTAATTTTACAGAGAGTTGTTTGTACCTACTTTGTCTTGAGAATAAAGTAAAGTAATATTTCAGAGAAACAAACAAATTTTTTAAATAACACACAAATATTCTAGCCCATAAATTGTCGGATTATATCACATGGTCGCTCTCCAGCTTAATGGGTAGATTCCATTCGCAAGAAAAAGAAAACTATTCAAGTTTATTTTATTTTTGACAAAAACTGAATTAAAATATTTTTTTGATTTTTTAGATATGTGATTTGGTAAAGGAGAAACAGTACAATTACGAAATTTGTCTCTGTCACGCGACAAAAAATATTTCGCAATTTATATACTTTGTCTGTGTTATTTAATAAATGCTATTTAAGGATGCCACCGAACAACAGTTTACGTTTGGAGCTAGTCAATGGCGCTAAAATCGATATATGGGCCTAATTAGAGTTTTCTGTTCAAAGCCCGTGAAGTGTTTCGCCAAATTTCTCTGTTTGTTTTGGTTAAACCGACTCTCCTAACCACTCAATTTGACCGCTAGAAAGCCACCCGGTTCGATTCAAAACTTCTATTTTAATGTCTTGCAACTTAAAACACTTATGGACCGTCGTACCATACTAGCCAAATTTGCAGCTTAAAGCCCATTAACTGCTAGCCTAAGGCCCATTAGCCGTTCTTTGTTAATCGATTTCGCGCTTTTAGCAGCTTTCAGGTTTTCATGGGGATCCCGCCAATCGCCATAGCATTTCTCCAAAATTGTTTTTAGGTTTGAAACATTTGAATTTAGGGGAGAGAGCGAGATCAGAAATGGAGTTTAGTATCAGTGGCAATGCGCTCAAGACCTTCGCGAGGTCTATAATCTGTCTCGCACGCGTCGGTAACGAGCTCGTCGTCCAAGCTTCGCCGACACAGGTTCTCTCTTGTTCGTTTCATTAGCTTATCGATTGCTGTGGAACCCTAATTTTGACGATTGGGAAGTAATTGGTGTAGATTTTGACTATTAAGTTGATTTCGTTAGTTTGAACTGTCGATTTGGGTTTAGGGGTTTGCTATATCTTCGATATTTTACCCAGAATCAGTATGCCTGAACCTGAGAGTTGGTTCAAATTTTACGGATAAGCATGAGCAAGCGAAGATGTTGATGAGTTTGATAAATTTTAAGTAATTGATATGATAAGATTGTATTAAGAAGAAGTCTGGGATTTTTAGGGTAATTGATTGTGTACTATGCATTATTTTGCATTTAGAAATGCTTCTACAAAAATGGAAATGATTGGGGGAAAAGAGAGAGATACGAGTTAGATGGATATGCAATAGATGTTGGATTTGTGTACCTTTTTCATATTGTTGAATCTAAATTAGTTCTGTTTCATCAAATTTTTCTGCAGCTGGGATTGCACACTTTGAATGCTTCACGTTCTGCCTATCAGTGCATTACGTTTCAGTCGAGTTTCTTTGATGCTTATACTGTTTCTGGTCCTCAAGCTCATTTCAGTGTCCTTTTGAAGGTATTGTAGTTGTTATCCTGAAGTTTTGAGTCGGGTCCAATGAGTTCATTGATATATAAGTAACTGTAGATGTTATTACTATTTGCAGGCTGTTTGTTCTGTTCTTAGAACCCCTGTCGCGAGCATTGATCATATAAGTGTGCAGTTGCCAGATCATGACGCATCTAAGGTCAAATGGGCATTGGAGTGTTTCAATGGTAAAGTCATAGCCCTTGGTTCTTACACATTGTTTGCTTATGTCTGCTACCCTTAAACTCTCTAGTAACTATGTGTAATCATCCTTCGTGATATCTAAATGATGCAGTTTGCAGACCTGTTTATAAATAGTTTTGCAATTATCTATTAAGAACTCTACATGTTGAATATCTTTATCAGTTTACAGTTTATCTTTAAAACAATGATTATCATGTTAATTTCGTTTGGATCCTTGTTTGAACTTTGTCTCTAATATGTGCAGGTATGAAGAAAACATATTGGATTACCTGCAATGTGGAACCAGATATACAGCATCTGTCGCTTGATAGGAGTAGATTTCCAAGTAGCTTAGTTGTGCATCCTCGGAATTTGAGCAAGTTGCTTGGAAACTTCCAGTCATCCCTCCAAGAGATTACCATAATTGCTACAGACCAAACTTCTTTCCCCTCTGATGCTGCAAGTGAAATAGGTGGAAAGGCTGTTGAGTTTCGAAGCTATGTGGATCCAACAAAAGGTACGGGAAAAAATGAAGTGGTGCGAAGAATGGATTAATCAAGCTCCTTGTGTAAGGCAGCTAACAGTTCTGGTTTCCAAATGCAGATGGGGATTCTTTGTTACATACTCAGCTATGGATAGATCCATCAGAAGAATTTCTGCAGTATACTCACTCAGGTGATCCGGTTGACATCACATTTTCGTTGAAGGAACTTAAGGTATAACATTTCTCCACCTGAAGCCTGGTTTGACTTTAATCCACCTTTGTTTGTGTTAATAAGGTGTTTTCAATTATTTTCCAGGCATTTCTTGCATTCTGTGAGGGATGTGAAGCTGACATTCATCTCTTTTTTGAAAAAGCTGGCGAGTAAGAACCATTTCTTCTACATCTGTGTTTGATTCTGGACAATACTTTTAAATTTGATTATTGATAACAAATGCATGTGCTTCTCAAGCATGCTGATGAAATGACCCAATTCAATATAATAATTTGTTGCCAGGCCAATACTGATGGCTCCAAAATTTGGCATGGGTGATGGGTCAACGTCAAGTTTTGATGCTACACTCGTTCTTGCGACAATGCTTGTGTCTCAGCTTCAGGAAGGAATTCCACCAGGACCTCAGGAAGCAGCGAACTCCACAGGTGACCAAGCTGCTGAGCAAGTAGGATCAGAGCCTCAAGAACGGTCTAGGCAGAGTGCCTCTCAGCAGCCATCTGATCACACACGAGTTTGGTCTGAACTTTCAGGTAGTTAATAATCTAATTTATCATTTTTTCTGATAACTAAAACCTTAGCACTTAGTAACACCAATGCTGGGTAGCAGGAACAGCCACTAAGAGTGTTAATGGTTCTGCGGAGAGGCCACAGTCACAGGGACAACCAGACTTGAATATTCAAAAAATCAGAGATATGGAAATATCAAAAGGTGGGCCAGCTGGAGACAATGTTACCAGACCTTCAGACTCGTATCCTAATGTTACATCGCTCATGATCATTGTTACTATGTTTCGTGGCCTATTTTGTTGTTAACCTTTAGAGGTTAAATATACATAACAGGTTAAGAAATCTGATAGTATAGTTGCAATTTACTTCTAAGGAGCATTTACTAGCCTGTTTAACTGCTAATCATTTTAGCATGCTCCGTTACCCAAAACAACATATCTCCATTGAGTGTACTTGTTTCTATATATGCTTCGTTATCTTTGACTTTATGTCAGGCAACATCCCGCGCTGATGGATCATGCAGAAGGATCCCGAGGTTCCTGCGAAACCATTTCTACAGCCTTGTCTCTGTCTTGTCTTGTTACTTCTTCTAAACTCACTTCTCTGTCACTTGTTCCTCAGTACCCGTTGAGAACAACCAAGGCTTTTCCCAGCGTCATCCTAGTAATTGGGTAGATGCAAGTGAGGATGAAGACGAGGACGATGGTGTTGAGGCGACTCCACCTCACCATGAAGCTTATTAATTCGAGTCCCTTCTCGTTGAAGTTTTCCTCATCTCATCTATGTGTAAGTCCTCTATCCTTCTCTCACAACCATTTAATGACCTTGACTCAAATTAATTACAAGAGAAACTGATCAAAACAATTTGTGCATGTTCCCTCTTAATACAAAAAGTTACACTACTGACACCTTCTTAATCAGGTGTGCTGTAACTTGCAAGAAAGTAATGTTTCTAGTGTATAATGGCACTACCAAATGCTATTCAAATGCGATCAGGCTTCTGTTTTCATTTGTTATCGCCTATTCTCATTGAGAGTAGTCTTATATTGAAGTACTCTTAAATTCTGAACTATTGTTGTTCAACTTGCAGAACTTATCTCGTATTTAACCTCATTGTGCATTCTTTTTTCCAGGAAAAGGTTCCTTAGAAGATCACTGAAACTGGGACAGAACATACAAGTAAGGCATTAAGATCTTACTTTATTTCCAAACATATACATATAATTCTCTGCGTTTTAGGGTAACATGTCTCTCTCTATCTCAAATAGATTAAGGTGAGACTATATGCATATATGTGTAGTGCTAGGTGCTTCATCCACCAAATCCAAACCTGATCCTTCTTAGCAAAACTGCTAAATCGCGTGCTAGTGTCTGGTCATGCTTGTTTGCTTTTGTGTATCTCAACATAGAAATAGCATGCCAACATTACATACTTTATACATTACCCATAACTCGTATCTTTTTAGCTAGGCCAAGATTGTTTTAAACACTAACCTTTGTTATAGAAAACTGGTTTTCAAGAATCCCCTGTTAAAGTTGAGCAATGAGACAGAAACAAAATGGGTCATCAAATTTTGAATGTTCTTTAAAGGTACCACCAACCACTCCTATCTCTCTTTATACACCTAAATTACTTAAAGATGGCGAACAAGTCCAAAGAAATAAAAAGTAAGGGACAATTACAAAATTATGTTTCTTTCTCCTTTTCTTATAATAATCTTATAAAAATATCATACCTTTGAAAATTGGTAGTATTCTTCATTTTTAATTTAAAGATAGCTCTTTCTCTCTTTTAAAAAAGATGAAAGAGGTTCTCCATAACTTGGAATCTTGATTTTTCTTTTTTTGATTTCCTCATCATTGGTATCTTATTCGTGATAGCCTCTCATAAGAAAAGTGAGCAACTTTGCCTCTGCATTATACTTTCGTGTTATTTATTTTTCGCTACCATCAATTATTTCAGATAAATTTTCTATGTCGTGATATGTCTCTCCAAATAAATATAAACATTTGTCGTGGTCTTTCTAATCATTACTTCTTTTCCTAAATTATTAACTAATCATATGATTGTTAGTAATCTATCAGATATTTGATAATAAAATCGAATAAACCAAATGTTTATAATCACACTAAACATTAGATTATACTATCATCCTTTTTGAAAAGAAGAAAACAAATTTGGTTATAAAGCCTAAAAAGGCCAGCTGGCTCTTGGTATAACTTGGTAACGCGCAAACGCCGTCCTTAGTGATCTGTGTGTTTGGGTCCCACTTTGTTCTTAACGGTTACTGTTGCACGTTGCGTGCCGCCGCTCTCTTTCTAACGCCGTTAAAATGTCGACGGGAACAAGTTAATAGTAATAAAAAGACAAACTAGCCGTTGCTCTGATCTCATTTAAAAAATGAGTTGAGTATTGGCTGCAAAAGCATTCATGGGCTCTTGAAAACAAATAACATAATTCATGTGATAAAAAAAAATATTATGTAAAAGATGGTGTAGCCTTATTGATCATTTTGACATCAAAACTGATCTTATTTCATTTGGTCATTTTGTGTAATTTTTTTTTATAACTGAAATAGGTAGTGCTACCCATGGAAATAGTGTGGATACAACTCTAAGAATGTTTAGAGAGTGGTGTTCATGTCTTTAGATTTGACTTGTCACCCATAAAACCAAGTTGATATCTATACCAAATAATTAATTTGCATATGGCTTATTTAAGTTATCATTAAGGACAATGAGTTATGGTTAACTAATTTTTTCAGCTGTCATAAATTTATTCCCAAGTTATAACTTTACAAATGAAAATTGATGATTTACGCTCTGAAATTTATAGTTAAGCACTTAACTGTATTGTGAGTCACTAAACTAATCCGAAACCATAAAACTTTATTATAATATAGAGCATTTCGCTGTATCATCAAAATATTCAAAGAGCAAAAAAAAAAAAAAAAAAATCTGGGAAAGGAGATAACGTCTATTGACGTTGACGGAACGTCGGAGGGATTATGAGGTAGACGCCGTCTAACCAAAGTTCATACCATTACCATTTGGCTTATAGAGCGGCCGAGACAAAACCGGTCAATCCGCCGCTTCCCACCAATGCCCTTGGTTTCATCCGCTAATTACGTAATTGCCATTAGCATTATTTTTTTTATTAGAGCCTTTTGCATAATTTCTTTAACTAAGGACTTGTCCATGCTAAGAGGACATACAAGACTCAAAATTATGCTCTTAAATGTTACAATATTAGCCTATTTGTAATTTAAAATCCTATTGGGAAGCCGTCCTCATAAATAACAAGTCGTGGATGCACGAACACACATATCCATAACTTGAAAATAACCCAAAGAATATTTCAATGCTTAGAAACTGTAATTTTATAATAAACTAGTACCCTGACCAAAAAAAAAAAAAACATTAATGTAACTAATACAGAGAATATGCCTAATTGCATATAAGTCAATTACACAATCAATAACCAAAGAAAAAAATATACGCGTACCTAAACTTAAAAAAATAATAAAGACAATGTCAGTTTAGTAAATAAACCCACAAAACAAGCCCTTTCTAATAAATTCTCCAGGTTATAAGAAGCTACACACCAATACTAACCTTGTTGTATATCAGCTGTGTACAGAATCAAAGCCTGAGAGAGAAACCAAAGAAAATTCACAAAGACGAATCCAAAGACTCTGATTCATTCAGAAGGTTTCCTCAAAGATGAACACTCGTTCGATCTACGCCGTCATCGCGATCCTCGCGATCGTAATCTCAGCCGTCGAATCAACCGTGGACTTCACAGATTCGCTAGATTTCGTGAGAACCGGATCTTCATCGCTCTTCTCTGGATGCAAAGGATCGATCGCGGACTGTATAGCCGAAGAAGAGGAAATGGAGTTCGATTCAGATATCAGTCGGCGTATTTTAGCACAGAAGAAGTATATTAGCTACGGTGCTATGAGGAGAAACAGTGTGCCTTGTTCACGACGCGGCGCATCGTACTACAACTGTCGACGTGGAGCTCAGGCGAATCCTTATCGCCGTGGATGCAGCTCCATCACCAGATGCAGACGCTGAAGAAGACAACGAAGAAGAAGATGAGTGTAACTTGAATTTCCTATTTTGCCCCCTCTTTTGTGTTTTTTTTTTATTTTATTTTTTCATTTTAATTTATTCTCTGGGATATATTGGGTTTGATTATACACTGGAAACTATATAATAGTCTTTGTTTTGAAAAACAAAAAAAAAAAAATGGTTCGTGTTTATTTAACTTTTTTTGGTTTGTTTATATATAAAATAAATAATTTAAAGTTGCGTAGATTAAAAATAGTTATTAGTCCGAGAAGTGCTTGAGATCTGTGCTTAGTTTTGTGTTATTGACAATTTTAAATTGCTGAATTAAAAGTAATTACCGTTGTTATAAAGTTTGAATCTGAGTTTTGGACTTTGGAATAAAGTATATGTATTATATCATCAGAGTATGATCTAATTAATTAGACAGAATTGAATTCCTTTATTAGCTGTTGGTGGCATGTTGGCTTATAAGGTAATGATGGGGACCATTACAGCCTAACACGCTTATTTCAAAAGATCTTATTCTTATTAATTAATCTATTATCGTCGTGGAAACTTCGTTTCAGCTGTAATTGTATTTCTAATGTATATCTCCATAGAATAATTCTGCGTTGTTTGAATAGGCATTATATATTAAGGCTCAAATTAGGCGAATAGGTTACGAAATACGAATGTGATTTTACATTCGATGATGAAGTTACTTAAGTTTGGTTCCGAAATCTTACATATTATTAAGAGAAGAGGATTTTTGAACAAAAAGCTAGAGAAATGGAGATGATTTCCTCTAGGAAACAGTTTATTATGGACCACGTAATAAAAGCATGATGGTGACTAAATTACATTAAGCATGTTTCATATGTAACCTGAAACTCTCTTTGACTTACTACTAGACATTAGATACGGCAGTAATGAAGTCTTGTGATACTTATGTGTGAGAATGTCCCGACACCAAGAGTCTAAAAGTTGGATAGTTTCACACTAATTCTGTTTCTTTTTTTCCTTAACTTTTTGTTGATGGTTAAGGCATGTGTATCCTGCAGAGTTTAATAAAGTAAATGGAAACATACAAATTTGGGCCCTTTTCTTATGGTTTGTCAAATGATTTAGCGAATACGGTATAATTTAAACGAACAAGTTAATTGAGTAGTGGGCTTGAACATAATTTGGGGCCCATCGTAGATGACAACATAGCTCCTCTTTTTTAATAGTTTAGGCCTTTTGACGAGCATATGATTCAAACCTCAGAGTATATTCCATCAAACATCAACATCACTTCCTTACCAAATTTTGCCGGTATGTTGTTTGTTTTGTCTAGATTCGTATGCTCTTTTGTATCACATTAAGCAAAAAAATCTCCCTAAAAAAACAAATGTTGTTTGGACGCATCTTCTTAGACACACTTATGGTTTATAACACCAAGAGTTCCTACACGGTTGTGTAATTTAGAATCCAATATAAATGCATCACCCTTAGAATCCAATATAAATGCATCCACTGACTATGTATATTTCTAGAATCTTCATTGTTACAAAATTGTTAATTTGTTATTTTCTTTTCTTAGCTACATCCTTTACTTAACTCACACGCTATTAAACGGCCCATAGGAAAATGAACGGTGACGAAGACACCCTCGAACCGACCCAATCAAAATACGAGTTTACACGCGTTAAAACATATTCTCACACGTGCTGTAATCTTTGTTATATAAACCAACCTAGGTTACGTCGATTTCATTATCACATCCCCAATTTTCTTCGTTTCCTTCGTCAAATCAATTTGAATTTTCTTCCAACGAATCTTCGATTACCGAAACGTACTTTTGATCATGGCTGCTCAAACGGATCTCAACCAGCCGAAATTGGACATGGTAATTCTATAATCCGAATCGGTTTTTTCACATCAATCGATTTTATTCGTGTCAAATCTTGGTATTGGGTGTCACACTAATTTGGTATCATGATCTTATTCGTGGAATTGTTGATTGGAATTTGTTATTTGATACGCTAATTATTGATTTGGAATTTGGAATTTGAAATCTGAGAGGCTGTTTTGTTGTACAGATTTGTAGATTGTATTGTTGTTTTTGTGTAGAAGATGAGGATTTATGAATTGGGGATGGGAATTTTTGGTGGTTAATTATGTGTTTTTACCCTTTTTGAATTATCAGACCAAGGAGGAGAAAGAGAGGTTGAAGTATTTGGAATTTGTGCAAGCTGCTGCAGTTGAAGCTGTGTTTCGCTTTGCTCTGATTTACGCAAAGGCAAAGGACAAGTCTGGTCCTTTGAAACCAGGTGTTGAGTCTGTTGAAGGAGCTGTCAAGACTGTGGTTGGTCCTGTCTACGAGAAGTACCATGATGTTCCTGTCGAGGTCCTTAAGTACATGGACCAGAAGGTATATTCTTGTTTATATTCTTGATGAATGATGAATCTGCTGTAGATGGTTTTGTTCAAATGAATGAGGGTCTGGCTTGAAGTTGCTTGATAGAACTTCGATGAATTGGATCATTAGACATAACGGTGTTGAGTGTACCTATGTTGATCATATAAATATTTCTTGTGATTCTTATCCCACAACTAGACGTAGGCTAAAGCTCATGATGATTTCAACTGATCCGGTGTGTGACCTTTGGCTTTCTTCTAGTAAATGAAAGCATTTCCTAGAGTCCTGAATCCTGATCATATTCTATCCTGGCTGTAAATAATCCTGTAGAATGCTCCACTTATGTTAGATTTATTTGTTTTGAGACCCAATTTTATACACTAGGCAGAAGATATAGGTAAAAAGATTAGTATCAGTATGTTCTGTATAATAACCTCTTTCAAAGCTGATTATGTCTATTTAATCGTCTTGGTCATTGCAGGTTGACATGTCTGTGACTGAGATTGACCGCCGTGTCCCACCAGTTGTCAAGCAAGTGTCTGCCCAAGCCATCTCAGCTGCTCAGATAGCACCCATTGTGGCTCGTGCTTTTGCCTCTGAGATTCGACGTGCTGGTGTAGTGGAAACAGCCTCTGGGATGGCTAAATCTGTCTACACCAAGTATGAGCCTGCTGCTAAGGAGTTGTATGCCAACTACGAGCCAAAGGCAGAGCAATGTGCCGTCTCAGCATGGAAGAAGTTGAACCAGCTTCCTCTGTTCCCAAGGCTGGCTCAAGTTGCTGTTCCAACAGCTGCTTACTGCTCTGAGAAGTACAATGATACTGTGGTGATGGCTGCAGAGAAAGGGTACAGAGTCTCATCATACATGCCGTTGGTTCCAACAGAGAGGATCTCGAAGATCTTTGCTGAAGAAAAGGCCGAGACTCAGCCCTTGGAGTTTCACCCCCTTGATTGATTTGTCTGTCTTGTAATGTTCTTTTTTGTTTGATTGGGATTGAGATGAACCGGATCTTGGTTAGCGAGTGTTCCTGGTTCTGGTTGTTTTGTTTCTTCGTTTATGAACTTATCGTTGTTTCATTAAAAAAGAATATGTATAATCTGTGATGGGGATTATTGTAAAAAACTCTTCAAGGCTTAAAACTAACTTCTGTTCGTTAGAAAACGGCATTCAGTTTTCTTTTCTTTTGCCAAAACGGCACGAGCTCCTTTGTGCGAATTCCACTTTCACCTCGTCCCACATACATGCAAAAGTGCCAAAAACAATGACTGAGAAGATATATCATTTGATCTAGTGGTCTGTATACAATTCTGAATTTGATATGTTGGCACAATTGATTTAGAACATCATGTGGGTTCTCGGGCTCTTTTCCTACAAGTTCATATTCACAAAGTGAGTTTGTAGAAAGACATAAAAAATGAACGGTCACGATTTAATCTCGGTCCAGCCTATACACCTCGTATTGACGAACTGCCACGTACACAATACACGTGTACGCAAATGTAGGTCCCATGTCTCACTGATCCCCTTGCTATTGTGCACACGAGTCACCGCCGATCACGTTAGCCATTCCAAACCCTCCGCCACGTAAAACCTCTTAATTCGCTCTTCTCCACGATCGCAGTCGCCGTAATTGAATCAGATTTGCCACAAGCTCGTTTGGTGATTTACAATGGGGATTCAATTGGTTGACAAGGCAGATCTATGGAAGAGTGTGCTTTTGCTGAAGCTTCACCTCCGTGATAGATTTCGAATCGCCGTCGACGATCACCGTGGGCGAACGGCGGTTTTCACATCGGATGGTCACTTCTCTTCCACTGTCCACCGTTGGGTGACTCGATTCCGGAACTTCCGAAGAGAGTCTCTTCCCTCTCCTCCCGCTTTTTATCGCCGACGAGGTATGAATCATCACCGGCACCGCCTTGCATATTGTGTGTGTGTGCCAATCTGAAATTGATGAGGATCTTTGTTTATTTACAGAGACTGTGTATATTATAAGGTTCTGAGGATTGTTATTTTGTTACACTATTATTTGGTATGCCTAAATTGGATTGTGTGGTTTTCGTTTTTGTAGTTTCTAAAGATTTGACTGCGGAAGAAGAGTCTGCTCTGTTTCGTATGCTTCAAGCTGTGGCTGTTCCACTAATTGGAAATGCTTGTCATGTTTTCATGAATGGTCTTAATCGTGTTCAGGTGACATTTGCAGAGTAGTGATTTTAAAATTACCAACTTTGTCTTCAGTTGTCTACTTGTTTTGTCAGTTTTTCATTATGTTTACCTTTTTTAGGTGTATGGTTTAGAGAAATTGCATGATGCTTTGCTCAATAGACCCAAGAACAAGCCTCTTGTAACGGTATGAGATGTTTGTGGTTGGGATTTCAGATGAATTTTTATTGTATGCTTACCTATGAACTTCGAATTTGACATTCAGGTTAGCAATCATGTTGCATCAGTCGATGATCCCTTTGTTATTGCTTCGTTACTTCCGCCTAAGCTTTTACTCGATGCCCGTAATCTGAGGTGGACGCTTTGTGCTACAGATCGATGTTTTAAAAACCCTGTTACGTCAGCTTTCTTTCGATCCGTCAAAGTTTTGCCAGTTTCTCGTGGTGAAGGAATTTATCAGCAGGTAACATAGGCTGCTTTTTATAGCCCAAATTTTCTTTATTTACCTGCTATTTTATCTAGTTTGAAATTTACTGATGGAAACAAGTGTTACTCATTCTCTATATGCCCTATGGACTCATGTTTGTAAGTATTCTTTCAGGGAATGGACATTGCGATTTCAAAATTAAACAGTGGAGGGTGGGTTCATATCTTTCCAGAAGGCAGTCGCTCCCGGGATGGTGGAAAGACAATGGGCTCAGCAAAGAGAGGTATTGGAAGGTAAGTCATGTGTGCTCTGAGTTCAGTTCTCGGCTTGAATGTGTGTTTGTCACAATAACACATGTGCTGAAAACTGTATTTTACTTCTTTTTATAGGTTGATTTTGGACGCAGATACCCTCCCTATGGTTGTTCCATTTGCGCATACTGGTATGCAAGAAATAATGCCTGTTGGAGCCAGTGTTCCACGGATTGGCAAGACAGTGAGTACCTTCAAAATTCCATTGTCTCCCCCTCTTCTATATCAATTTCCCCGTTGGGTGAGACATATTACAAACCATACTATCTGGGAATTTGTTGCATTGAGCATGGAATAGCTGAGAGTGTTTTGCTTGGTTTGATTTGCAATCTCTGGATACCCATCTAAGATTCCTCTAACTTTCTAGGCCTTGATTTTTGTGATTCTGTGATTGAAACCCATCTCAAAGGAATCCTTTGAGAAAGGATAAACCTGTTAGTAATTTGGGTTTTAGAGTTCAAAAGCCTAGTGCTATTGATATGTCATTAGGTAATGCATTGCTTCATGTATTTTCAATCACGCTTTGCAGGTGACAGTGATCATTGGAGATCCGATTCACTTCAATGACCTTCTCGAGACCGAGGGAGCCAAACACGCTTCAAGGAAACAATTGTATGATGCTGTATCTTCGAAAATTGGACAGAGACTGTACCAGTTAAAACAAGAAGTTGATAGGGTATCTCTGAAACAACAAGCATTGATGTCACACAACTCCAAAACATCCCCAGATCGCGCTGCTATCTTCCACGCGGTTGATTTTGACTCGTTTGGTATGGGAGCACAGTTCTCAGAAGAATCATCAGCCATTCTCGACAAGCAAATATCCCAAACCGATGATCGAATCCTCTTTGATAGTTTGGATTGTCAGATCCCCAAAAAGGGATTCTCATCCGAAGGAGGGCTGAAGCTTAAGATTAAGAAGTTCATGGACTCTACTGAGATCATGAGTTTTGCAGCCAGAGGTTTGTTTGCAAGTGATTATACCAGTAGGCGCGAACCTGCCAGCATTGGTAACATCCGGCCTTTGAAGGCATGGAGAGAGTATTGTAGAGTTAATCTTGTGAACTGTGGATTACAAAACCACTCGACTACGCTAGCTTTGCTAAACTCACCTTAGGATCATTAGTTTGGTAATGTGATACAAATGGTTTTCACTTGTGTAATATAGAGTTAGTTTTCTCATGCTCTCACTGGATCTTGTGAATTAGCTGTAGTAAGGTCGGAGTCTTACCGAACCTTAGATTAAAATCCCTGTTGAAAGACTTTAAAAAAACTCTATTGTTTTCCTTGTTTTATATAGTACAATAGAAATTGGGGTAGTCGAATTAATTGTAATTACAATTATAATTGCAAGTCTTTTTTGACTAAGATAAAAATCTACAGATATTAAGTAATAACAATATTTCACAAAAAAAATTTGTTCAAATGTACGTTGAGATGATGAACTTCTTTAGATTTTTACGACTAAACTCATTAGTCGTATAAATTTACCATATTTAACCAAATCAGATTACGTGCTTCTCTTTTTTGGGCAAATACATTTTAATCAAACACCTACATGATTTGAAAAGAGAAGAAATCAAACAAAAGACATGGATAAACATTGGTAAATAAAAAGCGTACATTGAAAACTGTTTGTAATAATAATTGTCTTTCTCTAATATTTTAATATCACAACATGTTATCTAATCTATAATTATACATTTTGTAATTGTCACTTACAATCATAAATAAATTTTAGATGGTGGCTTTCCATGTACAAAATGTGTTCACACTATCACATAGAGGATTAATTATAAAAAAATAGCTGAAAGTGAAATATTTTAACTGAAAACATTTCAGAATTTATGATCTAATTTATACTTACACTGTTTCATTTTTATTTTTAGGTTTCATACTTCTGATTTAAAATATCATATCAGCTGTTATGCCACTGTAAAATTTTTCGTCCAGGAAAATTAATCTCCTTACATACATCAATCTCTCTTCAATATTCAAACCGTCGTCACCATGATTTTTTGATTCGCGTCTTCTCAAATATCCAGCTTGATCAACATTCTGACCCAGAAAATTTGGACTAAGGAGTTTAAGCTCCTCTTCCCACCCATGCAACACTAGTGAATAACTTAACCTACTAAAATATTCTAACATATATTGTTTTCTCTTTAATATCTATATATTATCCATGAATAGATAGATTTAATTATGATAATGTTAAAGTGTAAAATACCTTTGTTTTTATAGTCGAGTATCATTCAAATAATCTTCACTGCATGTGTGCTCCATTCATAATCTACTATATCATCACTAAGGTAGAGATGATCTAACAAAAAAAAGAATAACTCATATCTTTGTTCATACACTTTTAAAAATTTGAAAGAACTAAGAGGTTTTCTTTCTCTTAACTGGCCAACCAAATCGTTGTAAGTTTTCAGTTTCTAATTAGTGAAACCGATCATTCTATAAACAAACTGAAAATTCATTAATTTGAAGCCGGTTTTATAGTACCCAAACCAAACTTATAAAACTTATGATCCCTCAAAAGTAAACCTGGTTTGGTTGATGTTGGAAAAAAAAAAAAACTTGGTTTGGTTGGGCCTAGTTTGAATTAAACAAAAGCCCAAGCTTCCTCTGTTTCTGATACTTTTGCCAATATGAAGAACGACGCCGTTGGGATAAAATCAGTATAAACATAAAGTATATACCAACGGTTAAGATTTCATCTCGTTCCGACGTGTCAAGTTTTTATGAGTGCAATGACGAATGTAGCCCTTTCAGATTATCGACGGCGAAAATTTGTTTCTCAAAGAGATGGAGAGAAAAACCATGGCGGACGAAGAAGATGAGTTACCGGAGACGGAACTTAGTTACGACCAGAAGAAGGAGATTGCGAAGTGGTTCCTCCTCAACGCTCCCGCCGGAGAAATCAATTACGTCGTCAAAGGTACTTTTCATTCACATTTACATTGAAGGCGACTGTGTTTGTTTTTTTTTTTTTTTTGCTGTATCGCGTATTGCACCAAGATGTAACCATGTATGAGGTGGCTTAATCGTAGATTGATCCCTCTGCATTTGTTTTTTGAGGATCATGGCGGTTGATTTGACATTTTGTGGATTTTTGGCAGATTTAAAGGCGGTTTTGAACGATGATGAAGTCTATAATGATGCAGCCATGGAGGCATTTCCAGTGTACAACAAGTCTCACATGATTTGCCTTGATCTGCCCAGAAGAGCTGGCGATGTGAGTTATCTTCTTGAAACCCCAACATAATTTTGTGATTTCTCTGCGTTAGTTTGTTTGAGTAGGGTTGAAAACTGAGGTCCTGTGTTATAGAAGTTGAAATTGTGATCCGAATTCAAAAAATTTGGTACCATGATCGAGTTAAGAATCGTAAAGAAATGTGGCCAAGGTTTTGAAACGAGTACTTATTGGATGAGTTAGAATTAAATCGTTCACGCAGAGTTTCTAATAATAGTTTCTCTTAGACGGTCTATGCTTTTGTAGGGGCTTACTCGGGTAGTTTCAGAGTTTTCTTTGATCACTACTCTATCTATTTGTCATTGCGAGAGAGTTTACTTTGTTCACTACTCTTGATCAAACTGGAGATCGACACATGTCCTGCATCTTCTTTTCTTGTTTATTGAAAATGTTTTGGGAATACAATTTGGTGTTTATCTGCCTGAAGATCTAACATTACTTCTTTTTTTTTGTGTCTCAGGTGATAGTTTCCTCTTACAGTGAAATTACTGAGAATGAGTACCTTGATCCAAGAACTGCCCAGGTTGCCATAGTTGACCATGTTAAACAGGTACATATTCACTGTATTTGTTCTTCGTTATAGTGTGCTGAGCTTTGTTAATCTGATTTTAAGCTTACATCTCTTTTCTTTGACCAGATTTGTACAAAAGTACGACCTGCAAGTGATGAAGAACTTCCGTCTTTGTATATAGAGGAATACAGGTATGATTTTACACCTAGCTGGATGATTTCAGATGAAATTAATGCATCACTACTCACTTCTCAGTTCTGAGTATCGTATAGTCCTAGCTTAAATTTTTAGGCAAACAGTAGAAGCACTTTAAAAAGTACTTTAAAGATCATGTTGAAAAGGTTATATGGTTCATTGCAGGTCTGCTCTTGATGCCGAAATCCAGAGATACGTTAGTGAATCTTACCCGAAAGGTGTATCTGCAGTTAACTGTGTGAAGGGGAAAGATGCTGAGGGTCCAGGGTCTGACTTTGAGCTCGTTGTTTTAATTACTGCCACAAAGCTTAGTCCCCAGAATTTCTGGTATGTAACCTTCTTCTACTTGTTATCCATTTTTTAGCATCAGCAATGGTTTCTATAGCTGTTCAATTTCTGTTGTTCAGAGAGAGACCCAAATTGAGTTTCTCCCCAACCTGAAATAACTTTTGAGTGACCAAAACCGAGGTGTTGTGCAGTAATGGAAGCTGGAGATCTGTATGGAACATCAGTTTCCAGGATGAATCCCAGGTGCTTGACATAAAAGGGAAATTGCAGGTAACTTTGTTTTCTTCTTAGTTGTGATTCATTTGTTTTCTTCCTATAAGTTTACTGTAACATTATTCATAGTCAATGGAAGATTAATGAGCATCTCTAAGTATATCTCGTTCTCATCAGGTAGGAGCCCATTATTTCGAAGAGGGAAATGTGGAATTAGACGCAAAGAATGAATTCCAAGATTCAACAATATTTCAGGTACATTCACATTTAATGTCCACATGGTCAAGAATTATGTACAGTGAACATTATAGGCTAGGCCAGTGCCGATTTATTCTGACTCATTCTTCAATTCTAACATGTACTGTAGAATCAGATATAACCTTGACGCTGCTTTCATGTTTTCATTTTCAGTCTGCAGATGATTGCGGGATTGGCATAGCCAATATCATCCGGCACCATGAGACCGAGTACCTTGCAGCTCTAGAGGTCCCAAAATAGCAACTCATTTAGTAATTTAGTTTCCCTTTCACATTTCCATTTTTTATTAGTTGCTTCTGACATTCTCCGGATCATCAGGTAGCATATTCAAAGTTGCCAGATAACACTTTTAAGGTAATCTTCTCTCCCTCACAATGTACACACTTCAAGGTGTGTTCACTGAATCCTTAGCTCTGGTTTTGGGATGTGTGCAGGATCTGAGGAGGAAACTGCCAGTGACACGAACTCTGTTCCCATGGCAAAACACCTTGCAATTCAGCTTAACCAGAGAAGTCGAGAAAGAACTTGGACTTGGCAAGTGACTGATCATCAAATCTCAACCTATCTTAAAATCCAACTGTCATCTCCATTTTGTTGTGGCCTTTCTGTGATTTCATTTGATGTAAGTGCAGTTAAAACAAAAATATAATTCGTATAGCCTTGGTTTCCCTCTTGGCTATTCTGTAGAAGCAATGTAGATACCGCACATGTTTAGTTCCCAAAACGAGCTTTGTAAGTGTTTGTTTAAATTGGAATTTGTTTAAAAAATTGCAAAAGCTCCGTTGCCGGGAATCGAACCCGGGTCGCCTGGGTGAAAGCCAGATATCCTAACCGCTGGACGACAACGGATTTGTTGTTATGATGTTCAAGTAAAAACTATTTATTAATTAGTTTGTTTAGACTTCTGTTAGGAAAATAGAAAATCGAATCGAATTGTGAAATTATAAGAGTAGGGGGATCGATTGCAAAACATTGACTTTTGAAAAAAAAAAAAATCACCAATTAGGAAGACCCTTCTTCTTTCCTCTGCAAGAGAAAAAACTCAAAAAAGGTAGTGAAAATTTGGAATTTCACCTCAACTTCGTTTGGGATCTATTCGCTCTTGTTCTTCTCTCTTAAACAGACTTCTGTATAACTCGACTCAGGTAATGAAGTCTCTCCCTTTGTTTTTTCCATTCTGATCTTCTGTTACGGTGTCTCTCTTCTTTTATTTTCACGCTCTTTCTTCTTTTGGATTCTAAATTTTTACTTTTGGATCCTTGCAGGTTGTGTTGGAATCGCTAAATTTCCTGATTGGAAAAGATGGTAAAGTTTTTATCTGCTTCTAGGTTTTTCTCAAAATCTCGCATCTTATGTGAATTGCTAACTTGTCTTGTGATTCCAGCTTCCACTTTCTCTGCTTAAGACTGCTCAAGGGCATCCCATGGTAAGAGAGTTCTAATATTACATTTAGCTTTAAGCTTTCTATATGTTCTGCAATCTTAATGTCGTGTCCATGTGAATTCTGTTTACTAAATGGTGAGTTGATGTTGGTTAAAGTATATTAACATGTTTCTGTTGGTTTGGTAGCTTGTGGAGCTCAAGAATGGGGAGACGTATAATGGGCACTTGGTGAATTGTGATACATGGATGAACATTCATCTGCGTGAAGTCATCTGTACATCCAAGGTAATACTTCTATTTGCTATGCTGAATATGTATTAATTTGTTTCTATTGCATGGATGGTGCCGCGTGATTGACACTCAGATATGCTGTCACCATTTTCGTAGGATGGAGATAGATTTTGGCGGATGCCGGAATGTTATATCCGTGGCAACACAATTAAGTACCTCCGAGTTCCTGATGAGGTATTTTTTTGTATCTTATGTATTTGTAACGTAATGATCTATATGCTTTTTCTGTTTTGCTCTTCTTTCTCTGGAGTGATGATTCTTAGCCAAATCAGATATGTGCTCCAAGAGGCACTCTGCTGGGTTTCTTGCATTGTGCCTCTTGTTGTAGTGTGTCTTGGATGATATCATAGAGATGGGTAAAAGTCTGACCAGAATATTAATACACTTTTTAGGACTTCTCTGTGCCATTAATTGCATTACATGGAATGTTCTCTTTTGCGTCTCCTTTCCTTTCGACCTCTATACTCAGATTGATTCTCTTGAAGTTGTTATTCTAGATGTCGAGAAGTGACAATTAACTCAGTGTCTATAGTTTTTAGTTCTTGAAGTTTGAGAATCTAGTTCATTTATTCTGCATCAAGGAGGTCCTTCGAACTTGATAAAGCTAACTCACTTTTGTTTTTTTTCTCTCTCTTTAGGTGATTGATAAAGTTCAGGAGGAGAAGACCCGCACAGGTATTGTTCTTTCTCTCATATCTTATCATGAAATTTGACAGCCTCTGTCCCGTACCTTTTTGCTGATTTAACCTTGAGGTGTTAATACTTGACAAGAATGCCTGAATTGTGGACTTGATGTAATGATTGTAGTACTCAAAGCTTTTCGTTATTAGTAATCCATTGGATTAATTTAAAGAGTACTCTATCAAATCATGTGAAAATCTTGGTCGTTGGTCTTCCAGATAGTGGAATCATGGGTTCTCTTTAGTGTTTTTGTTTCAAAAGCAAGATGTTATAGATAATAATCAAAGAATTCTTGAATGCTTACAGATAGAAAACCACCAGGGGTTGGACGAGGAAGAGGGCGAGAAGGTCCAAAGGGCATGGGACGTGGTATGGACGATGGAGCTGCCAGAGGCCGAGGCCGCGGTGGTTCAATTGGAAAGATGGGTGGCAACAAAGGTAAATAACCCAAATCATAACATGATGTGTCCTTTTCTTTGAGCCATATAGTGCATAGCTTTGCCAAAAAAAAATTTGCCTCTGACTTGCTGATAAATATGTGATAGTGGCTTAACTTAATTAATATCTTGGTAAAAAACAGTGGGAGGTCGAGGCCGTGGTTGATGCAGCTTTTTAGATGTTTCTACCGGACTGAAGCCGCCAAGAACTTCTCCATATCGTTACCACCAGAACTGCAACAAACGCTTCTGCAGTGCTTGCTTCTCTTTTGCTGCTGCACTTGTGTTTGCCTATCAATGTTTCTTTCACTTTAATTCAAGAGTAGACTTGTAGCACTCTGTCTACTTTAAAGGCCTCTTGAGAGTGTTTTTCGGTTCTCTCTGGCTTTTCTTTTAGTTTGCAATATTTGAATTTTATTGTATTCTATTGCAATTTTATGATTTTTAATGTGAAATACGAACTATGAAAATTATCTGACAACAGATTTCACTATCATATTCATAGGGATAGGGCAGCCAAGAAATATATGAACTTAAAACAGTTTCTTTGATATTTCACAGACAGAAATTACCCGAAAGCAGTTAGCAAAATTTGGAGTTCAGGCGTACAAGAGTTATTTTATGGGTTAAAAGTAAATCTAAAAACGTCTCAGGGTTTACTTTGCAATACGTAAGACTCTGATCCAGCCAGTGGTTTCACCGAAATGCATTTCTTTGAAAACAAGTTTTCCTAGAAAAAAATCTGATTATTTATTTATCTTTCTTCGCTGACTTATTATTTTCTTTCACCTTTTCTCATAGACCCCTAAATTCTCCTCCTCTCTTCCCGTCGATCTCTCAATCTCGCTCTCCGATTTGGATACTATAATGGCGACTCCGATGGTTGAAGACACGTCAAGCTTCGAGGAGGATCAGCTCGCTTCTATGTCCACCGAAGATATCACTAGAGCTACTCGTCTTCTCGATAACGAGATTCGAATTCTCAAGGTTCGTTTCCCCAGTATCTCTCTCGATTTGCTTCGCTTCTTCGCAATTACTTGATTGCATCTTAGGGCATAGTTTGGGTTCGGTAATTGCTTGAAATTTGAGTACGGGATTGATGGAATCTGGGTTTAGGGTTTGAGTTTAGCTTAATCTCTGGAAGGAGGAGATGTACTAGACCTTTAATTTGATGACCGCTCTTGCGATTGAATACATTGGGAGCTGCGTCTATCGTTTTATTGATTTTCTTGTTGAATTTGGCTATCTGAGTAGTCTCTTTTGCTCTCTGGGTTTATGGATATGCCATGGCATAATTATGATGCTGTTGAAATTGCTAATCTTTTGTTTTTCTTTAATGGGTTTATAGGAAGACGCACAAAGAACAAATCTAGAATGCGATTCTTACAAGGAAAAGATTAAGGAGAATCAGGAGAAGATTAAGCTCAACAAGCAGCTGCCTTACTTGGTCGGCAACATTGTCGAGGTATTCAACTAGCAGCTGCCTTACTTGGTTTGGATTAGCCAATTAGAGACCACTCCCTGTGTTATGCCCTGTAGTTTTTTTGTTATGTATACTATCTTCTGAGTTGAATTGGAGTATAACTGTTATGACTTTATACTATGTTAATAGATCTTGGAGATGAATCCAGAAGATGATGCTGAGGAAGACGGTGCAAATATTGATCTTGACTCGCAACGCAAGGGAAAATGTGTTGTGTTAAAAACGTCTACACGGCAGGTGAGACTTCCATATCCATTCTCTAGATATACTTTCTACATTTTCTGTTCCTTTTCCTCCTTTCATTGTCTTGAGTAAATCTTTTTGCTTCTTTATGTGGAATGCAGACCATCTTTCTACCAGTTGTTGGCCTTGTTGATCCTGATAGTTTGAAACCTGGTGACTTGGTTGGAGTGAACAAAGATAGTTACTTAATTTTGGATACCTTACCATCCGAGTATGACTCTAGGGTTAAAGCCATGGAGGTCGACGAAAAGCCTACAGAAGATTACAATGACATAGGAGGACTGGAGAAGCAGGTTAGTTGGTCATATTGACTTTGCTTCTATTTGGTGTGTTTGAGTCTTATTGAGTTTGTTTGTGAAACAGATCCAAGAGCTTGTAGAGGCTATTGTGCTCCCCATGACCCACAAAGAGCGTTTTGACAAGCTGGGTGTTCGTCCACCAAAGGGAGTGCTCTTGTATGGTCCTCCAGGGACTGGTAAAACTTTGATGGCCCGTGCCTGTGCAGCACAAACCAACGCCACCTTCCTCAAATTGGCAGGTCCTCAGTTGGTCCAGGTATATATGAGTGCTATTTCTCATTTGCATTCCTTGGAAACTCATTACTCGATCTGGATAAAAGATCTTAGTGTAGCAATCATTAGTCTCACTTGTAATGACTTTTTGACATATCTGAATCGATACAGATGTTCATTGGAGATGGAGCAAAACTTGTCCGTGATGCCTTTCAATTGGCTAAAGAGAAAGCTCCATGCATCATTTTCATTGATGAAATCGATGCAATTGGTACTAAGCGTTTTGATAGGTATAAATCTTTTGCTGGCTACAGTTAGTATATTTCTGCACTTCCTTAACAGTTCACTAATCACCTTCTTTGGCTGAGGGTGCAGTGAAGTAAGCGGAGACAGGGAAGTACAGAGAACTATGTTGGAGTTGCTTAACCAACTTGATGGATTCAGCAGCGATGAACGTATTAAGGTGAGAGTCTCTATCTATTATAGGCATTAGTCTTGCTTGCCTATATCATACCACAAAGAAAGAGTAACAACCAAACCTCTCAAAAAAATTTCAGGTGATTGCAGCCACTAATCGTGCAGATATTCTGGACCCAGCACTCATGCGTTCTGGTCGACTGGACCGAAAGATTGAGTTCCCACATCCAACAGAAGAAGCAAGAGCCAGAATCTTGCAGGTTGGTTTCTCCCATTTTTCAAACATGGCCTGTGATAACTAAAAACCTCAAGTAACTCAACTAACGCAAACTGAAAAAATGCAGATTCACTCGAGGAAGATGAATGTCCACCCAGACGTTAACTTTGAGGAGCTTGCAAGATCAACAGATGATTTCAATGGAGCACAGCTAAAAGCAGTCTGTGTAGAGGCTGGTATGTTAGCTCTTCGCCGCGATGCCACAGAGGTAAGAAAAAGATACACAGCTCGTGATGGTTTTAAGCTTTCGGATTAAAGTTTGGTCTAATTATTGAACATAGGGTTCTCTGTTACTGTTGTGTGTGTTCAGGTGAACCATGAGGACTTCAACGAAGGTATCATTCAAGTCCAGGCGAAGAAGAAAGCAAGCTTGAACTACTACGCTTAATATCTCTCCCATTTCTCTCTGCCTTCTTTGTCTTTAGTTTTTACTTTTACCTCCATTCCGATTTGGATCCTTTTTGAACTTTCGAATCAGTATACTTACTATCAAAATACATTAATTGTGTTGATCTTCTTTCTGAAAAAAGTCTGGGAAATTAACAGTATCTACCACTTAAGTTGGGATCTCTATCATGGAATTATGTTTGTTACAAGTTACAACATCTAAGCAGGAAACTTGATGCCAAAAGAATAAATCTCTCATCATCCAAAAGACATAAAAGTAAACGGTATAGGGCATTTGGATATCCGTTTAGGTCGGGTTTTCGGATTTAGAAGTATAGAACTCGTTTTGGAATTTTTTAGTTTTAGGTCAGATTTGGTTCGGTTCGGAAAGTAAATAAAGAGTCGTAATTTTTCTTGTTCGGGTCCAAGTTTTCAACATACAAAATTCAAAAATATTTCTAAAAAATCAAAATTAATTATTATTATTAAAAAAAAAAACAATGCATCTAAATTGATTACTTTATATCTACATATATGCATAAATATATCAAAAACAACAAAGAAAAAATTGTAAATTTTATCTGAAATAATTGAATATACCAAACCTATAACCAATATATATAATTTTATATATGTTTTCTATAATTTTATTTTGGATCTTTCGATGCGGTTCGGGTTCGGGTTCGGTGGTTCGGGTTTATGATTTTAATACCCGTTCGGGGATCTCTAAAAGTTGGATCGGGTTCGGTTCGGATAATTTCGGGAGGGTTCGGTTCGGATTTTTGGGTGCGAATATTTTCCAACCCCGTAAAACATAGTAGCTTGGTCTTCTTCAAGCCATAAGCCAAGTAGAGAAAAGTAGGATCAGTGGCTCCTTCTCTGTAGTATGCAAACACTAAGCTCCCTTCATCTGCCATGCTTTCTCCCACAAAGCTGTCATAATCACCAATTAAAGAAAGCCAATTCAACAAATTTATTACTATAAAAAGAAACTTGAAATTTCAAACAGAAAAGTAAAAGAGAGGAGAAGAAGAGCTTACAATTGAAAGTCTTGGAGCTTTGACATCAAAAAATTTGTAGCACTCTTGATGTGTTTCTTGAAAAGCTCTTGCTTCTCAGAGTCCAGCTTAGGGACTAGTTGCTTGATGTATCTCTTCATGAACATCACAAACTGTTTCTTGTCCAACGGTGGTCGCTCCTGAAGCCTAAAAGTATCGATGATATCGACAACTTTCACAGCTTGATCATCCACTCCTTCGTTATCTCCGCCTTCTTCGGCTGAAGGATTCGCACCAATGTTGATATCCATCGTTCCATTCACAACCCACTGATGAACAACAAACATCAATTAAACTCTTTAACTACTTTGAGAGTAAAGATCAAAGCTCTGTTTAAGAAAGTACGTACCTTTCCTTCAACTTCCCATAACATGCCGTTTTCGATTTCCTTGTGAGGAAAGAAATTAGAGAGAAGCTTATCGCCTGTTTAATCAAAGAAAAAGACAAGAAGAAAGAGTTTAACTTCTGACACAAGCAAAGCAACACATATGTATGATTGAGGTTGTTGTTCTTAATACTTTTTTTTTTTTTTGAAAGATTTCTTGCATATATTTAAAGGTGGCAATAAGAATTACATCTATTGTAGCCCAAATTAGTCAAAAAAACAAAATGTAGAACCCAATTGAACCTAAAGCCCATTAGCCCAAGTAATTAGAAGAGACAAACCCTAAGTATCCCTTAGTTTGAGAATCAGTTCGATGGCCGCAAAGTAGCTTCAGCTTAGTTCATAGAAATTGAAAACCATATTTGTAAAAGATCACTTGTGGCCGTTGTTGTTCTTAATACTTAATACATGAATATTCATCAATCCTAAGCAAACCAGAATTAACATCGTGTTATGTACCTGTAAGAAGATCTTGGTAAACCAACATGTTTGAAGAGATTTTTCAAAAACGAGCTAGATTTCTGTAACTTAGAGAGGGCTTTATAATTGGTGAAGAGAATGAGATGTTTATTTATAGAGTCAAGTCGGTGATAAGACCACACAGAATAAAGCGAGAACCGTTTCTTAAATTAGAACCTTTGGAACCCTTTAAGAACCCGTGACGTGTCAACTTTCAATGGTTTCTTCTATTTTTTTTAACTGGAAAAGAAATTAAGAATTTTTTTTTTTATCTCTTCGTGTTATCTCGAGAACTCCGTCGCAAACATAGACGGTGGTGAAGGCGAATTGGAGGAAGATTTGGATGTGAATAAGATTGAGATGAAGGTGTTAGGGATTCCTACTGGATTTGCTGCAACGGAAAGAAAACCTGTTTCTCGTTTCAACAGTCGAGGCTATACATGAATCGTGGCGGTGGTTTCAATCGTCCTTTGCCGGTGGAATGAAACCGCTAGTTTTCTCGAGGTTAGGGTTCTTCACAAAGCTACTAGTTTATCTATATGATTGATTTGGAAGATAGATTTAGCTATTTTGTCTAGGTTGTGGTAGTATGATTGAATTAGCTCTTCCTCGAAAACCCTTGGTTGCTTGTTTTAATCTCTGGATTTTGTAAAAGATCATCTAGTGGATAATTTATGTGAAGCTTGTGCTGCATTGATTATTGGATGTGGTGCTAATTGGGAACTCTGCAAGCCCTGTTGATATAAGTAGGGACATGTCTGAAATTGCCCAAGAGGTTCATGTTGCTTGTAGGTCGAATGCACATGATACTATTATCAAACAGTCTAATTAGAGTTACCTATGTATGCACTCAATGGTGAGTTAGCTCCTGATTAGTGCTTACTGTAATTTTGTTAATTAAGAGAGAACTACTTTTTATGTTTTCGTGAATGGCACACGGATTGAGCTGAGCGTGTTCTTGAGGATGGTTATGTTGTCATTCAAACTAGGAAAACGATATTGGTTGATGTTATTATGCATTTGACTGGGTATTATTCATTCTTTCTTCTACTCAGCTAAAGATGTTATGCCATTACTAGCATTCGCTATAAATACTTACATTTATTTTAAAAACCAATGTGTTGTAGCTGTTAATGGGAGAAAACAGAAGAGAAGAGAAGCGAATCATGGGGAGTGTTTTTTGAAGAAGTTGATAAGGATAAAGAGGGGGAAAAGGTTGTAGAAGAAACAACTCTTGTTGTGAAAAGAGAGCAATGAGAACAACACTTGTTGGGAAAGAGAGCAATGACCCCAAACAAGAAGCAAAAGTCACAGCCTTCAAACGGCATAATGTCAAAAGGTGAAACAATTTGTTGGTTTTTCTGCTTTGTGCGTAAGAGAAGAAACAAAAAAAGATCACTCTTTTTGTATTTGTTATATGCCTTAACAAAAAAAATTAATGTTTCATTCATAAGAAACCCATAAGGTTTCTAAACCATTGGAGGTAGTGAATAAGAAGAGCAGTTCTTAGAATAATTTAATATTAAATATAATAATTAAAAAAGCTAAGAACCCCATAAGAGTGCTTAACCATTGGAGATGGTCTAAGTCTGGTTTCCTTTTCTCTCTCTTTTTTTTTTTCTTTTTTTCAAAAAAATATTAATATGGATTGTGCCACATCTAGCTAATCGGGACTTGATCCCGGACACGCTGATATTATCACTTACCACTTATGTTTTTTCCTATGTTTGCTTAGGTTTCTGACAAATTCAAATCGGTTTTGTTAATTAAAATCATCTCTTAATTTTAAAAATTACAAAAATAAAATATTCAAATAATCTCATACAATAAAAAATTTTAGAGAATAAGGGACTTTTTTGTCAATAAAAATAAGGGACTTGTTTTAAACAATAGAAGTATGTCACATAATTAATTTTTTATTAACAAATTTTATCTTTTAATTTTCACTAAAATGTTTGACAAAGAATAAAATAAAATAATGGAAATTCGAGAAATTCAACTGTACTTGTCCTCTTTTTGAGTCTTGAACTAGTGCCCTTAATCTCTATTATTAAACATAGGATTCTCTGTTATTGTTGTGTGTGTTAAGGTGAACCATGAGGACTTCAACGAAGGTATCATCCAAGTCCAGGCCAAGAAGAAAGCAAGCTTGAAGCCTTGAAATACTACGATTTTAAAGCAAATCTAAGACGGTATAGTTTATCAATTTGAGGACTTTTTTGGTTTAGTCAAATTGAATCTATAGTTTATGAAGAAGTCACATTTAAGCAGGAAACTTGATGCCAAAAATAATATAATCTCTCAAGATCATCCAAAAGACATAAAAGAAAACGACCCTTAACAAAAGCAAAAATCCAAAAAAAAAAACATAGTAGCTTCGAACAAGATAAAATTGAATGAAGTATTCAGCACTTGATCTCCTTCAAGCCATAAGCCAGGTAGAGGAAAGTAGGATCAGTGGCTCCTTCTCTGTAGTATGCAAACACTAAGCTCCCTTCATCTGCCATGCTTTCTCCCACAAAGCTGTCATAATCACCAATTAAAGAAGCCAATTCAACAAAATTATTACTACAAAAGAAACTTGAAACAAACAAAAAGAGTAAAAGAGATAGAGAAGAAGAGCTTACAATTGGAAGTCTTTGAGCTTTGATATCAAAAACTTTGTAGCACTCTCGATATGTTTCTTGAAAAGCTCTTGCTTCTCAGAGTCCAGCTTAAGGACTAGTTGCTTGATGTATCTCTTCATGAACATCACAAACTGTTTCTTGTCAAAAGCTGGTTGCTCCTGAAGCCTAAAAGTATCGATGATATCGACTACTTTCACAGCTTGATCATCTACTCCTTCGTCTTCTCCGCCTTCTTCGGCTGATGGATTCGCACCAATGTTGATATCCATCGCTCCATTCACAACCCACTGATGAACAACAAACATAACAACATATAGCAATTAAACTTAAAACTACTTTATTGTTTGGTAGTAAATATCAAAGCTTTGTGTAAGAAAGAATACCTTTCCTTCAACTTCCCATAACATGCCGTTTTCGATTTCCTTGTAAGGAAAGGAATCTGAGAGAAGCTCGTCACCTGTTTGGTAGAATTAAACAGATTTGACAAAGTTTAACTTCTGACACAAGCAAAGCAACTCATACAAATCCAACATCTATCTTAATACCTAATACTGAATTCTATAAATCTAAACTCTTAACTAATTAAGCAGAATCATGAATATTCATCAATCCTAACATCGTGTTAGGTACCTGTAAGAAGATCTTGGTAAACCAACATGTTTGAAGAGAACTAGATTTGTGTCTGGTTTGCTTAAGCTAATTTGATCAGTAAACTTAAGAGAGAGCTTGATAATTTGGTGTTGGTAAAGAGAAGGAGATGTCTTTTTATAGAGTTTATGGTAAGACGGTGATTTGACATTTACTGAAACAATTAGGAGTCTTGTTTCCTTTTCTCTCTTTGCTCAGGACTCTTTTCCTAAAATAAAAAGGAAAGATTCCTCTGTTGCATCTGAGCCGTTACTTATTTTCTTGTGTATGAAATCTTAACCGTTGACTTGTCTTCATTAGTGTTTTGCCAATTTTTTTTTTTTTTTCAAATCGGTTTTGTTAATTAAAATCATCTCTTAATTTTATTAAAATATTCAAAAAAAATCATATAATAAAACCTCTAGATATACATGTGACAAATTTATTTCCACTACATATTCTTTAATCAGTAATTCAATAATACTATGTATTAAGTTGGTTTCACCAAATATTTTAATAAATTTTTTCTGTCAGAAATTCAAATCGATTTTTATTGAAATTTTCGACAAAGAATCAAAAAAAAAAAAAAAAAAATGAAGGAAATTTAGGAATTCAACTACTTGTCCTCTATTTGGAGTCTTGGGTCAAAGACAAGGAAAACTCGTAATTCACATTATGTTAAGTTGACAAAAACCAACTTTTCAGAAACAAAATTCCATTCACCCAAATATAGAAATAGAAACTGTTTCGAGTTAAACTGAAAAGTACAATTGTCACTGTAATAAAACTCAATTTGGGTAAGTAAATGGGAGCATGTGGACGCAATTATTCGCTTCGTCACATTTGGACTCCCTATAAAATATACTTTGACTACTATGGACCTTTTTCATTTTATTAATTACTCATTGTAAATATTCCATGTAGATATTATAAATTTAAGTGCAGGATCATCCACAAAAATATATTCTACATTAAATAGTAGGAGCATGCTCGATTATAAGAAATGCGTGAACATTTTATCTGCGCATACTATCGTTTATATAATATATATTTTTCTAAAGTACTATCAATTTAAATTGAAGGTAATATTTTATAACAAACTTTAAAATGTATATTTTATATTAAAAACTAAACGATATTCATCCTATGGGCTTTTTTCATAGAAGATATTAAAAATATTATCATATCATATATAACATGAATAATCATTAATAAAAATATTATCATATCATACTATATATATCACATATATTTTATTTTATTTTGTAGTTTTTATGTTATATAATATTCCTTTCCATTAACAATGAATCCAATGTTGTACTTTCAAAAGTTGATCATAATATATGACACAATGTTTTGCATTCCTATTGTTCATTTATGCCTTCCTACCCAACTGAATCTGAAAAAAATGCATGTAGTCCAAAACAAATAAATCAAAATATAAAATTACGATAACATTTTTATTCACATTAAAACCAACGAACTTTTTCAAAAAGTAAATTGAAACCAATACACAACCTAAAATCCGAACTATACGAACCAAAACCCAAACTAAATATATTTTGTAAGTTTTTTTTTTTTTTTGACATCTAATATTATTAAACAACAAGCAGAGTACACAAGAGAAAAAAACACAGCCGGCGATCACATCCCGATCCCGGAAACAAAACCGGCGGTCACAACTCGACCCCGGAGACAAAGCCTAAAGTTCCTGACTGAATTAGCTCAGGAACTCAGGAAACTAAGCCCACAGACATCGCCTAAGAAAGCTCGAAATCTCGGGAAACTAAGGATCGAAAACACGGTGCTCATAAGGAAATTACATGATAAAACTAAAAAACAAAGACAAAGCTAAGGCGATAACCAAAGGATAACCGACTTCCTTCAAACGAGAGACACAAGCTTCCAGAACCCTTTTAGACGAAACAAGACTCCTATAGCGAATAGGACTACCTCTCAAGTAAAAGGCCACAGCTTCAAAATCCGACAATATACTTCGGATTAGGCAAGAGTTCACAAAACTCTGGAACGCCCAGAAACAAAGCTTGAGCAGAATTGTGGTTACGAACCAACCAACCAATGTAGAGACAAGGAGCACAAAGGTAGAGCAACAGAAAAAGCCACAAATGGAGAACCAAAAGGGACAAATGATCGACACTGATGCTACCAGGGAACTTGCAGGAAGGAATAAATCAACTGGAAGATAGGAGAATCCAAGCTAAACCTCCGTAACACCTAAGACCTTGCTTTGAATTTTAGTGAAATCACAACTAAAGGGATGAAGGCTTACAAACAAAGCGGCTGCTAGAGATTTTGACAGAGAAGGAGAGGATTACTCGACCACAAACACGAGCACAGGGACCTAAACATCGGAGAACCAACGAGCTTCCAACCACCGTCCGCTACCTGAAAGCGGATCTGAGAAGAACAGAGAGAGAGGAGAGAGACACGAAGTTGATGGGTTTAACAAACAACACCGCTCCAAGGAGAGATCTTGTTATCACCACTCACTTTTCGGACAACTCCTACTCCGGCAACAACCAAAACCGATCTGAGCAAACCAAATCATCCAAACCTTCATCAGACCAGAAAACAAAACCAGAGAAAACTAGAGACCAGAAGGGCCAGAGAGGGGACCGGAATCGGCGCTATGTGAGCCGCCCGAAACCGGTCAGAGCAGAGGCAGAATCAACGACGGCGGCTAGGTTTTGGACGAGAGAGAAGGTCGCGACTTTCTTCGTCCTTTCCCAACAAATGATTTTGTAAGTTTTATATGTAGTACATTATTTAAGAGAGCCCAAAATAGAAATTTGAATTACCAAGATGATAATTGACAATAAAATAAAAATATATGAAAAAGGTAAGAAATTTGTATTTCCAATGAACTAAAAGAAGAGAAAAGGAAATAGCTAGTTGAGCTAATATCAAGTAGACAAATCGGTGAGAATGAATCAGAACCGTCGATTATATTATATACACAAAAGTTTTTGGACATCGGTCATTTGCTTCTACCCGTAACCCAATCTCTTTCTCTCACACAAAACATAACGCCCAGAAAATTAAAAAAACAAAACAAACTTACAAAAACCAAAAAATCAAGCAAGCGAGCGAGCGATTTCTCGGGTCTCTTGGTGGTGAGGATCGGAGAGAGATTCATAACCTAAATTAATCGAAATCGAAGCGTTACGAATCGGGATTATCTTCTTAATTAGGTTCGAATTTTTGATGTGATTCAAAAACGAGAGAAAAAGAGGGTTTTGAGATTTGGGTTTGTTTTGAATTTGGAATTCGGGAGATGGGTTTAGGTAATAAGGTTAACAAATTCAATTTCGGTGATAATGATCTCGCCGACCACCAAGGTAGTGGTGGAGATGCTCGTGCCGACGAAGGTGATGGGTTTAGTTCGGTTTCGTGTTCGATTTGTCTTGAGACCGTTGCTGATAATGGCGATCGAGCATGGGCTAAGCTCCAATGTGGTCACCAGTTTCATTTAGGTATGTAATTTGTTTTTCGGTTTCTGGGGTCTTCAACAATTGGGTATGTTCTTGTTGATTTGAAAGAAAAGTTAAGAATTTGCTTCAGATTTCGATTTGAATCGTCCAGATCTATCTTCGGTTTGATTTGATTTGATTTGTGAGTTGTGGACATGTTACCGTAAATTGTGTTGTGAGGATCATGCATACGTATTGAGCTCTGAAGCTATTTGATTTGTGCTTTATATGATTATGATCTGGTAGAGTTGTTTATGTGAGGTTATTGAATTTGCATCAGTTAGGGTTTGGTCACTGTTTGATTACAATTACAAATGCCATGTTTTTTTGTGTGATGCATTTATTGGCTCAGAATATTCATTTATGTGATTCAGAAGTAGCTGCATTATGTGCTCTTGATTGCTTTAGTTTTTGAGAGGGGTGACTAGCTTGCATGTGCATATGAGCCTTATCCTCTTAATATTTGTTCACTGTATGAGAGTCTTGGATGTCTAGATACGAGTATCGATGTGTTTGTGTATGTAATCAGTCGAGCTTTAAAGATTAGGTGTTAAATGCTTTATGTTTGGTTTCTTATGCCCTTTCACAAAGCCATCTAACATCACATCTTTTTCCTTTGCTTTCTAGACTGTATTGGGTCAGCTTTCAATGCGAAGGGCGTGATGCAGTGCCCAAACTGTCGGAAAGTAGAAAAGGGCCAGTGGCTTTACGCAAACGGTTGCCGTTCATACCCTGAATTCAATGTCGAGGATTGGGTTCATGAAGAAGAAATTCTTGATATTGGATCCTACTCCGAACTGGTAAAAGCTCGTAACCTTATCCGTCCCAAGTTCTATATTAATCTTTTCTTGTTCCTTTCTTCCAAACTGATTTTTTATATTATCAAAGGATTTATGTTCAATTCATTAGAGTTGCTTGAATTATGTTCCACATTGAAGATGCTTGTGTCTTTGCAGTCTTTTGGAGTTCACTGGTGCCCATTTGGAAATTCGCGTCTTCCTTCTTTTGAGTAAGTAATTACATAATACCAAGTGTACTTAACTCTGTTTTCTGCTACTATCGGCATTTGAAAGTGTGTTTTTATTTCGTTGCTGATGAATCTCTCTTAAACTTTGCAGGGATGGAGAATTTTCACCAAGTTCATGTAAGACATTGTCATATTTGGTTATTTCTCGTGTTAATCCCCTTTTATCTTCTTCCCAAGTTTTTGACATTTATATTTATTGACATTTTGAATCTTTCATCATGGATTAGATCACGATCTTATGGGCCAGCAAGGGTACTACGCAGAACCAGCAGCGGCAACAGCAGGACACCCATGTCCATATGTAGCCTACTTTGCCCCGATTCATTCGTCTTCCTCTAGCACAGGCGGTGCTGCAAGCGTTTCCGACAGTTCAAGTTTCAGTAATCACTGGAACTTGGGCTCATCTATTACCAGTGAAGTCGCAACTCCTTATGGCTTCCCTGTGGATCCGCACTACCATGGCTGGGATTACCATTCTCCCCCGCCTCCACCCCCACAGCATTTCTCTGCTTCAAGTACTCATGTGGGCAGCCCAACTCAGCCCACGCCTCCACCAGCCGCTGCGAGGACTTCCCGAGCCAACGGCTCAGATGTGATCAGACCCAGACCACCACATTTCATGCGCCCGTTTCATGGTCACAGTCACAGTCATAGGTAAATATTTTCTGTCTTGGATTAGGTCTATAACTACAACCATAAAATCTGATTGCAATACAAACAAACTAAAAAATGTTTTGAGAATTTCTCGTGAAACTCGAACCCATAATGCTCAAAGAATTCAAATTTGCTTCGTTTTTTTTTTGTAAAAAGATTCATCAAAACTGAATTACTGAAGTGTTATAGTTTTTTTCTCGCAATTGCTTGCTTTCTTGCTAACACTATGAAAACGTAGAAATATAAATTTGTGAAATGGATGGTGGAATAAAATAAATAAGAAAGATTTGATCTTCTTCGAAATTTGTGCTGTGGCACATTTCCTATGATTTTTAGTCATTAATTTTGCGGAATAGATGAAGAAACTGTTCTGCGAGAAAGTTGACTAGGAAAAAGTCATGTTATTCTGAAGTCTATCAATATGGAATATCATGTGATTTTTGGTTATCTATTGTTGGGTTTGCAGTTCCAGTGGTAGAGCTGGTAGCTCAGCGGCATCTGTTCCGAGGACACCGCCTTTTCCAGGAAGCAATGCTCGGACCAGAGACAGAATGCAAGCTCTTCAAGCCTATTACCAACAGTCTTCTGCACAGTCCCACCAACCGGATTCAGCTATAGTCTCTCGAGGGCCTGTATTCCCATCTGGGCGTAGGCCCGGTAGAGGAGGAGGTTCCGGAATGGGATCAACTTCATCTTCTTCAGATCAGGCAGGCGGGAGCGGGTTTATCCGGTTTAACATATGGGAGAGAGACCCTTACTTGACTCAACAAGCCTACTCAGTTAACCAGATGGAGAGAGAACCATCCATTTGGACAACTTCATTCAATGAAGCATCAGGTAACTTCCATCAGAGGCACAGCGGAGGAGGATCATCGTAGTCAATACCCGGCAAGACTATCAACCTCTCATGAACGTTGGACCAAAACAAAATCAAAAACCAAGAAAAAGAAAAACATTTGATATTTGAGAAAAAAACTGAAACTGCAAAGTTATGTGATAATCTTAAAAAAACACAAAATGGTATGTAATGTTTTGGAGAGAGACTGCCTCCCCCCTTATGGTGATGGTGGTGACCGTGCGGTTCGAGCCGGTTTGTGTCTGGTTTGGATCGGGGGGAGCTAATGAGGTCGTTGGGTATTTGTTTTTCTTAAGTGGCTACAATCGGGTGTCTAAGTGAAAATACCCTAATGAAACTTTTTTCGTTTCTTTCTTCTGCATATCATGATGAATTTTAATAGTGTTTTCGATTCCTCTACTAGAAGATCAAATTAAGGTCTTAAATTTACCAAAGACTATAGTCAATATGTGCCAACGATAATTTTTAATTAAACTAAAGTATTAAGGAATTTAATGAACGACAGAACTTTCGTCGGGCTTGACCTTTCTTCCAGCCTACAATATATATTTACTGCCGAACGCTCTTATTTTCCTTTTCAAGTTTCGATTTTTCTCTTCAAAAATTTACAAAGCAATGGCGGAATCAAAGACGAAATTGGAAGAAATCAGAAAATGGGTTGTCGATCACAAGCTTCGTACCGTCGGTAATGAATTCATCTTATTTCGTCTCTCGTTTCTGAACAATTGTTTTGTGGGTTTCTCTATCATCATCATGGATCTGGGTTTCTTCATATTCCTCTGGAATTTTGCAGTTTCTGTAATGTTTTGATTCTCTTTATCCTAGGTTTCTGTTGTTATCTCTAATTTTCCTTTCATTCAAGGAGAAATATCGTCTCTTTTGATTTGATGACATTTTTTTGGTATCCAATTCTTATTGTTTTGCAACATGCAAACCCATCTGCTTTTTGTGTTTTCATATTTGGGAATCGTTCTTTATGCTAACTTTGAATCTTTATTGTATTCATATGACCTTTGGAATAGGTTCTTTATGGCTCAGTGGTATTACTGGTTCTATCGCCTATAATTGGTCTCAACCCGGGATGAAAACTAGTGTCAAGATCATTCACGCCAGGTAACGTTTCTATGCAAAAAATTTTTTAAACTTCTCCTTTTGGTTTTGGTTCTGGTGTGAAGTGTGTAGTGTTGTTTAGTTCAGGAATGGTTGTCTTGTAAGCTTGTAATCTTCCTGTTCTTGCATATAACCTATAGTTTCAATCGCTCAATGTCAATCTCTGACTCCATTTGCATAGCATGTAAAACCGATGTACTTGTGTGGGTTATGTTGTTGTTGTTTCTCCATTTCTTGAACCGGTCAATGTAAAATCCTTATATGGCTACTCCAATGTCAGATCATACACACACTTTGCTCTTTGTTGTGTTTGTCATAAACATATGAAAGAACACTGAAAATGTTGGGATTTATGGCCATGGGAGATGATCAACTGTATCACAACTTTTACTGTAAGAGCTTTCTTTTTAATTGAATATAACATTAACAGTATTTTTCCGTTCTTGGTAGGCTACACGCTCAGGCACTGACTTTAGCTGCTTTGGCTGGAGCCGCAGTGGTGGAATACTATGACCACAAAACTGAAGCGAACAAACGCTATCCCAAGTTTCTGCCTCCGGAGAATTTACCTCACAAAGACTAAACTCTATACCGCTAACCTGCAATGGTGGTTGCTGCCTATTCTGTTTAGTTCAGGCTAGTGACAATTTTTGTAGAAGTTCCAGACTAAAATTTTATGTATTTGATAAAAGCAATTTGCTTATTATATCATTCTTTTGATACTTTCAGAGGGATTATTCTGTATTGTAATCTATGTGTTGCAGATTGCACACATGAGAGACATATATGTAAGAGATACGTAAAGAAAATAAATCAATTATCAAATTGAAACAATTTGCATTTGATGGTGTGATTCTACAAGAAAAATATCATGTTGCTTACCGGAAGGGAGTATTTGATACAATACGAAGTCTTGGGGCTATTTTGAGATTTATAGAACTTTCAGGGAAGTTAAAGTTATCTGGTGTATTTGATAGAATATGAAGTCTTGGGGCTATTTTGAGATTTATAAAACATTGAGGGAGGTTCAAGCTATTAATAAAAAAAAGAAATTAGGGTTACAAGACGCACTTTAAATGCTCAAAAACCCTAGCCATTTGCTTTCTTCTCTCTCGTTCAAGAGCTAAAAACCGCCGCTCGTCTCTTCAGACAATTCCGCCTTCGAAGTTTTGTTCAAGGTACACTTTTAACTATCTGTCTACAACAGAACACTCTTCGATTTCTGTTCTTAGATTCAATTTTCTTATCTCACGTGATTTCATGATTGAAGAAAAGAACGAATTCGAAGCTTTACCTGATTTTTAGATTCGGTAAACGACGAGATTAGATAGGAATTAGCATCTTTGAAGTCTCGATTCGAATCTGCGATATAGATCTTATTCTGAATTTGAATCATAATATCTTGAAAATGGTGTGGAGTGTATGATTCGTCTATATGTATATGCCTTAACATTTTGAGTGAGAATTAAACTCTTTGTGGTCTGTTCTCTGATTTTGTACAGAGAAGGGTTTGCAAAATGAGTCGTGGAAGTGCAGCTGTTGCCAAGGGAAAGAAGAAGGGTGTTTCCTTCACCATTGACTGCTCCAAGCCTGTTGATGACAAGATCATGGAGATTGCTTCCCTTGAGAAGTTTCTTCAGGAGAGGATCAAAGTCGGTGGCAAAGCTGGTGCACTTGGTGATACTGTTAAAATCACTCGTGAGAAGAACAAGATCACTGTCACTTCTGATGGTCAATTCTCCAAGAGGTATGACCAATTAACTTTTATGTTAAGAAGAGTCAAACTTCCTCTGGCTTTGAGCGTGTTCATTTTGGTCATGAGATGGTAGAACCTGATTGATAGTGATTGTAGGATCTAGACTTGTTGCTTTATCTCTCATAAGTGGCATGAGTTTAGTTTCATTTCTGAGTTTAAGCAATCTCAATTGTTACTCACTGTTAACATGTGAGTGGTGATAACACCATTTTCCTCTGGATTTCAGCTTGCAGCATGAGTATTGTTTCATTCCTGAGTTTAAGCAATCTCAATTGTAATTCACTGCTAAATGTTTGGTGGTGACAACAGCACTTTCCTCTATGTTCTTTTTGATTGTATGTTACCTATTAGGAATAGTTTGCCGAGTCCAAACTGTATCACTTAATTTCTCATATGTAGGGAGAGTGTTGTTTGTTATCTGAGTTCATGCAAGTCTCAATTGTAACTCACTTTGGTTAACCACTTTCAGGTATCTAAAGTACTTGACCAAGAAGTACTTGAAGAAGCACAATGTGAGGGATTGGCTCAGAGTGATTGCAGCAAACAAGGACCGTAACCTCTATGAGTTGAGGTACTTCAACATTGCTGAGAACGAGGCAGAGGAAGAAGACTAAATTTTGTTGTTTTTGTTATGTATCGATCCGTTTTGTTTGACAATTTTCATTCTCAGAATTCATGTTTGACAAATTTCAGTTTCAGAATCTATCCTATTAGACTCTTATCTAGTTGATGTTCTTTCAGATGCCCAAGTGTTAAATTTTTCTGTAAGATCTCGGAAATTTATAGTTGTCGGGTTGTTAAGCCACTTAGATCAGGGCCAAGTTATACTAGATATGAACCCAACCTTATCTTATAATCTCCTAGATACTAACAATATTAGTTAATTCGTATTTTCGATAATATGAAGAAAGATTATCTTAACAATTTGTATTCCTTCACAAAAAGTGAGAAGCGAATTTGCAGTCTTCTATAACAATTAGGATTAGGAAGTCTTCTATAACAATTAGGATTAGGAAGACATATTTTTTGATATATAAACAAACATAACATCCTCTTATCATCATGTGACATTCGAGAGATGGAGAACACAACTCTTTCTTTGTTCCCAAAAAGGCGACGTCTTCTCAATTTTTTCCCATGCGAAAGTGGAGATTTGGAAAGTGTTGTTTCTTACGCTAACAGAGACGAAACAATGGCTAGGCTCATGCTCGTAAGGAACCTCCCAAAACTAACTCTCTCTGTAGAACCAGATATATGGGACATCAAGAAAACACTCAAACAGAGCGACATCGATTTTCAAGCACGTCTGATTATACCTAAAGAAACCGTGTTTAAGCATGTTCGGAAATACTTCACGAAAGAGGAGATCAATATGATCGAGAATGAAGATAATCCAGGGTTGATGATCAACGTGTTCGACAGTAACACTGAGTCTACGCATCAGCTGTGCTTAAAGAGATGGAAGTCAAGTGGAAGCTATGTGTTGAATAACAACTGGAGTAAGACTTTTGTCAAAAGAAGGGGTCTTAAAGTTGGTCAAGAAATTGGTCTCTTTTGGAATCCTTATGCTTCAAGGCTTCACTTTCGTGTGCTTGCTTGATCCAACAAGATTTGTCTTTTTCTTTTAGATTTATAGGTTTTATTTTTATGAGTCCAAATTTATATCATTAATCATTAAACTCTTTTTGTACTTTGGGACTCACCTTTTCTAATGCAACATTGTTAAGTTTTTAGATTGGTAACATTATATTATTATTACTAGTCCACAAAAGTGATTAGCAAGTTAGCAACAAACTCAACAAGCGACTAGAAGCAAAGAAAAAGTATGCAAAGAAGGCATTAAACCAATTTTTTACTTATTACTGTAATAAATTGTGGTATATCCCACAACCACTGGTAAAAAAAAAAAAAAAAAAAAAAAAAAAAAACAAACAAAAAAAAANACTAAGGTCTTGTTAGGTTGATTCTATCAATTTTTCTAGTCCGAGACTGTTGTCCGAAGAGGCAAAAAACTCTCGACTCCTTTAGCCTCAGCTTCCTGCTTCTCTGCTACTGCCTTTGATAATCCAAACATCTGAAAAATTAACCCCAAGTAAAACTTTACTGTTAGCCAACTTACTATAAAATCACAAGTATTTGGCTCATGTAATGATTAAGATCTGATGTGTGTAAATAATGAGGAAAGAGAACCTTCTTGATGGTCTTGTTGAAACAATTCTTATGATCATCCATCGAGGCATTAATGAATTCATCAATGTGATCCTTAACGTCTTCCAGGAAATTGACATCATCCTTGACCTTCTTCCTACATGAAGACATGGCGGGTTTTGGCTGGTTTTCAGCTTGAGTTTTCTGTGTCTCCATATATATTTGTCCTAATAATCAACTAAAAAACCAATGAGAAGATAATACACAATTAGATGAATAATCATACACTTTGGTGAACAAACTAACAAAAAGATATACAATGAGATGAAACCAAAGTCTATAGTTTCAGAGTTTCTATAAAGTGAAAGATCTTAATTAAGAGATCCTGCAGCAATTAGCAATTCAATGTGAACATTCTCAGAGATTCTCCAATCGAAGAAATCCACATAAGATCAAACATTTCAAGAAGTCATAAACATTGCTACAAACTCTCCAACTTCCTTACTACAATTTCTAAGAAGCAGAGTAACTTTACAATTACATATGTACAGAATCATGATGAAATTGAACAGGGATCGAGACGATATCCAAAAATTATCTAGAAAGGCAGAAATCGACCAAAATTTAGACATAAACTCGGGTCAAGAAAACGAGATTCAGACACATAAAAACGAATGATGTCTAAAATCAGAGAATCAGGAACTCACCGACGACGAGACAAAAGGTTGTGTCTGGATTGAGGAATCTCCAAGACTTTTTACTCGTTATAATAAAACGTTTTGCATATGTTAAATTACTAAAGTACCCCTAATGTTCCTTCAAAACAAAACAAAACCCTAGAACGTACAAATTGGGACTTCTGGGTTCACCGGAGAAAAGTCCAACAGTAATCAATCTTCAACGGCAGTGTCTCCGTACTCCGATTGAAGAGTGAGTTTCTTGTTCTTCTTATCTTGGAATTGAAACAGATCTGGTCGTATTCGAATCGTGTCAACACTGTGGAATTTGTTGGTTCTGTAACACTGGCTTGTAATGTATTCTCTGATACGCCATGGAAAAAGGTGTATCGATTCACATAAGTTGTGTAGCTTGAGAGTTCAAAATGCATCTGCTCTTTCCAATTTCTTCTCCTCTGCAACTGCAAATGTTGCTGCAGATGTGAGTCTTGAAGATGGTTCAAAAGGAAAAAATTTTAGTGTTGAATCGATCTCAAGTAAGAAAGCTCCGGTTCTCAATGTTCTTAGAGATTATGGGTTTACAGATTCTCAGGTCTCTAGCATTATTGGCTCTTACCCACGGTTGCTGACGTTAGATGCTGAGAAATCTGTTCTACTTAAGCTTCAAGCTCTGGAGTCTAGAGGAGCTTCAAGCTCTGAGCTCATAGAGCTTGTTTCGATAGCTCCGAAGATCTTGGTTGAGAGAGGAGCAAAATCTACTGGCGTGTACTATGATTTCATCAAAGACATTATAGGGAAAGACAAAGAAGTAGGTGATGATAAGAGCTCTAAGCTATGCGATTCATCATCAGCGGGTAAGCAGGGGAATAAGATCCGAAACATATCGGTTTTGAGAGAATTAGGAGTGCCTCAACGGCTTTTATTCAAATTGCTACTTTCCAAGTCCCCACCTGTGTGTGGAAAAGAAAAATTCGAAGAGGCTCTTAAGAAAGTTGTTGAAATGGGTTTTGATCCGAAGAGTGTAAAGTTTGTTGAAGCTCTACGTGTTGTTTACGACTTGAGCGAGGAGACGATAGCAGAAAAGGTTAATGCCTGTAAAAGGTTAGGCATTCCTGTGGAGGAAGTATGGGAAATGTTCAAGAAATGGCCTTACTTTCTGAAATTTTCAGAGAAGAAGATAACTCAGACATTTGAAACTTTGAAGAAATGTGGTTTAGTTGAAGATGAGGCGATATCAGTGATGAAGAAGCGTCCACAATCCATCCGTTCTTCAGAGGAGAAGATAACAAACTGTTTAGAAACGTTTCTTGGGCTCGGGTTTAGCAGAGACGAGTTCTTGGCGATACTCAAGTGTTACCCTTGGTGCTTTGGATTTTCTGAGGAGACAGTGCAGAAAAAGGTCGAGTTTCTTGTGAAGAAGATGGATTGGCCACTACAAGAAATTGTCGTGGTCCCTCCAGTTCTTGGATACAGCTTAGAGAAGAGGATTAAGCCACGGTGTAACGTGATCAAAGCTCTCATGGTGAAAGGACTGATCAAAGGTGAAAATAGAATCCCTCCAATATCGTCTGTTTTGGTGTGTAGCGATCAAGTTTTTCTGAAGAGATTTGTGACGAAACACGACAAGCTGGTACTTGAATTGATGGCTTTATTCACAGCAAATGGAGATCATGTTTCATTGACCAAAGGACTCACACCACACCATGAACAACGTTAATGTTTGTTTCTTGACTCTTTTGCTAAGGTTTATTGATGCTTTTGTTAGTTCATTTTGACCCAGTTTTCTTTGACCGAAGTGGTATTCATTTCTGTTTGGTTTGTGAAATTCAAAAAACCCAAAAGTGTGAACCGAGAATGAGTATGAAACCGGCATTAAGCGTCTTGTTTCTCTACAGCAACGATGTGACCATTATTTATAATCATGTTCGGACCAAGTTGCATATAATAATATCTCTCTTGGCAAACCTTTTTGTTTTAGCTGTAGATAAGTTGGCTACCTTCCAACCTCATGAATGCTGGAACGCAAAACACTTTGATAAATTTTCGAGTTCTTGTTGTCGTTTTAGCCCCACACACACTAGTGGGCATTGACTATATCGCCAACTTAGATTTTTATTTTTATTATAACTAGTTATTAAATAACGCCGCTCTGTACTTCGCTGCCACGTGGCGTAATATCTCTGCACGATGCGCTTCTATATTATAATCTCTACTTTGTGTTTGACTCCCAAACCGAAACTGCGACCATGAAGGTTCTCTCATGGTTTCTGGAGTCACAAGATAGTGCCACGTCATCTTCCACCGGATCGAGCAGCCTCAAGAGCAGTCTCTCTCTCCAGACGTTACCTTCCATTCCCTCTCTTCAGAAGATCCCTTCGGACACCGTCACCGTCTCTCACTCCGTTGCTTCTTCACTCAAACGGAATCTTCCCGTCACGTGTTTAGCCGTCAACGATGGTTATGTATTCGCCGTCTCTGGACATGAAGTCAGTATCTATGATTGTTCTATGTCTGCTCAACTCTATACATTCAACGGTCAGGATCCTTGCTCGGGATCAGTCAAGTCCGTTTGTTTCTCCGGTGAGAAAATCTTCACTGCTCATCAAGACGGTAAAATCGGAGTTTGGAAATTAACGGCGGGTAACGGTTACAAACAGTTAGCTACTCTTCCTACTTTAAACGACCGTCTACGACGTTTCGCTCTCCCCAAGAACTACGTTCAGATACGCCGTCATAGAAAACGGCTCTGGATTCAACACGTTGACGCCGTTACTGCTCTCGCCGTTAATAACGGGTTCGTTTACTCCGTCTCGTGGGACAAGACTTTGAAGATATGGAGAGCTTCGGATCTTCGTTGTAAGGAATCAATCAATGCTCATGATGACGCCGTTAACGCCGTCGTCGTGTCTACTAACGGCACCGTCTTCACTGGTTCCGCGGATAGACGGATCCGGGTATGGGCCAAACCCACCACCGACTCGAAACGTCACGTTTTGGTCGCGAGTTTAGAGAAGCACAAGTCGTCGGTGAACGCGTTGGCTCTAAACCAAGACGGTTCGGTTTTGTTCTCCGGCTCATGTGACCGATCGATTTTGGTGTGGGAGAGAGAAGATGGTTCTAATTACATGGCGGTTAGGGGTGCTTTGAGGGGACACGACAAAGCGATACTTAGTTTGTTCAATGTCTCTGATTTGCTCTTAAGTGGATCTGCTGATCGGACGGTCAGAATCTGGCGACGTGGAGTGGATTCTAGTTACACTTGCTTGGAGGTTTTAACCGGTCACTCTAAGCCAGTTAAGTCGCTTGCGGCGGTTAAGGATTCGGGAATAGACGGTGTGGTTTCTATTGTTAGCGGAAGTCTTGACGGAGAGGTTAAGTGTTGGACGGTCTCCGTCACTAAACCGGTTAATAAGTTTTACACGGATCTTGTTTGATGGGAATTTGTATTATTTTATTTTTTTCGTAATCTATGGGTTTGGTTAAATGTAGCATGGTTTTGGACTTTGACCCCAATACAATACATTGTGTCTCTCTTTAATTAGAACTTTTTGGCAATGATGATGTGACCAATCTGATCTAAAGATTGCTTCCACTTGTTTTAGGTTTGGAACGTTTAATCTGTCGCCAAAGTCTTTATATTGCTTGCCTCGTTTTGTGACAAAGTCTTTGAAGCTTACTCAGATGCTTACATTATTGTTATGTTTCATAATATAGTCCCATGTGGAGAAAACAAAAGTGTCACATCTGTGAGAATGATTCTAAATGGGAGTTTAATGGCACAGCGTTCCGCGATGCAACTGGTTTCATTGTTCTAACAGCTGATGATTTCGTAGAAGAGCCTTGTTAAGAAAGCAAAGACTAAGAATTTTACATGGTGGAATCACTCGCAAAGACTAAGAATTTTCCGTGGCTTCATTATCATGTGAAACTATGACTTGGATGGTACCACTTTTGGCATCAGAAAGAATGGTCCCTTACAGGATTGGCATGATTATTTACTGGCTTTGTCTCGCTCCTGCTCTCATTGCTCATTTCCTTTGTAACCCAAACTGATCTTTGAATCTTGCTTTAGAATTTCATAACTTGGGTGGTGTTCTCTGCGTCAGATGCTAGCAATGATCCAGAGATTGAGAGGGAACATGAATGGGAACGCCTACGAGAAGATGAAGTCGCATTCAAACGCATGAGCGAGCTCTCTAAAAACCACATGAAGCGATATCTCACAGCTATATTTGGGAGTTTTGCCAATGCAAGAAGTGTAAATCAAACTGTTGTTTACTGTACAGATGACTTAGAATAGCAAGGGCCAAACCATGAAAGTCAATTCGATATGGAAAGATTAAGAAATGTGGCAGTTTGATGATACAAGAAAAGTAAAAGCAAAAGAGGAGAGGCACTCTAACTTAAACTAAGATGTTAAAAGAATAACCCAAAAAGAAAAAGAAAACAGACCAAAAGGAGTAACAAATCTCCAGAAGCAGAAAAGAGACATTTCTGCAACTATACACAGAATATTTGGATAACAACTTTTGTTTTCTCTCAGTCTCTTTTTGTTTGTTATTTTTTACAGATGCTTCTTCCTTGATGACTATGTAAAGTAGCCCCGTTGCAGTTTACCTACATCTGAAGAAATGCATAGAGCCTAGCTTGAGCTTGTGAAACCAAATCTCAAGGGAATAAGTAGCTTTAATGAGTTTCAAGACTTCCCCATTTTCGGTACCTGATAAAACAGAAACGTAGAGAAAAACCTTGTGTTAACTTATTCCAGCAGTTGTTCCCAACTAACCAAATGTATTATCAGAAGAAAGGCTTCTTGGTGTTAAATTTCATTGGTGGAAACGAACCTTCTTGAGAGGATTACCGCCTGTAGCTGGGGCCGGTTTCAGAATCTCAAAAGAGCAAACGAGAGATTGGTCCACACTCAATAATGCACCGGCATTATCAAACTCTCCACCATAGTTTGGAGCTGAGAATATTGTGACTAATCTCCGTTTGGCGAAAAACTCATATCCATCTTCCACTACCTGCAAATGCGTCCCTAGCGGTTAATATCTTGAGAGGTTCTTATACAAGTATCTTAACTAGTCTCAAAGCATTCTAAAGAACCAAAAACAGCAAAATTGGGCTGCACATTTGATCCCTCAGGAAGTCTGTTTACCTGATGGCCTCGACAAATGAGGTCGAGATCATTCTTATCCAAAAACTCAGCAACTACATCAGCTCCAAACGTGCAGGAGATACCTCGGTCGCTATCAGACCATCCTTCACTCTTCTGATCAGGATCAGACCAAAGTAAATCACAAAGAAGGCCATTATCTGGAATCTCCGTAGGCCTTTGAATTTCTCGAATCTGCCCCAAATTCTCCAATTCGGGCGACAACCCTCCATGCATGCATAATATCTTATCGTCAATGAGAGCAGCTACAGGCAAACAATTGAAGCAGTCGGTGAATATCTTCCAAAGCCGTACATTGAATCTCCGTTTGCATTCGTCATAGAACCCGTAAATCCTGTTGATCTTAGCGTCTTCATGGTTTCCTCTCAAGAGGAATATCTTTGATGGATACCGGATTTTGTAAGCCAAGAGTAAACATATTGTTTCAAGACTTTGCTTGCCTCTATCAACATAATCACCAAGGAAGAGATAGTTTGCTGAAGGAGGATAGCCTCCATATTCAAATAGCCTCAAAAGGTCTTGGTATTGTCCATGGATATCACCTGTACATCAAAGTTTCAAAACCAAAAACCATAAGTACCTCAAAGAACAATGCATCAACAGATTACAAAAAACATAACCAAAATTTTATCAAAATCAAAACTTTTTTCCCCCAAATCCAACATCAATCTCATGTTACATGCAAAATTAGTAATCTTTGTAACCCCAAATCAAAGCCATTTCACCAAAACTTAAAAAGCCATAACATTTTTCATCAATATGAAGAAATAGAAGAGGAGAGGGAGAGAGAGACCGCAGATGCGAATGGGGGCATGAAGCTCGAGAAGATTAGGCTGAGAGAGGAAGATTTGTCTAGCGTTAACACATAGTTGACGGATCTCGACCTCCGAAAGCTGAACCTGCTTGCCTCCTTTGCCTTCTAACAACCTCCTTATAATATCATCCAACACACCCATCTCCATCATCCCTTCCATCGTCATCATCATTTCACACCAGAAATCCAAAAAGGGTTTGCGCCAAATCAGACAAGAAACAATGGGTCGTGTCTGGATAAAATGATTAACCAGAAAATCACAAGCTTTTCTTTTTTTCCCTTGGATTTTCCCGAGAAAATGCGGGAAACACAAAGGGGTGGTCAAAACAAAGGAGAAGAAATCTAATTAGACTTTATAAAAACTCAGAGGAGGAGAGTAGATCACAATCAGAATTAGAAGATTAGAAATTTGGGAAGAAGAGGAAGAGAGGAAAAGCTTTCAGCTTTAGAAAATGAAAGGAAGGAAAAAAAAACAGATGGTGCAGATATGTCGTCTTCTTCTTCTCTCTCCTTCTGCCAGAAATTTTTTAGAATTTATTTATTTTTTTCAACCTATTTTTTATGGCTAATGATTACATTAATATAGAGAGAATAAACGTCGGTCAAAAAATGTAATTAGGCTTAATCCGAACTAGAAACAAGTAATCGTAATAATATAATAAATTCAACTAGATTATGGGGACATTACTTATATCAATTTGTAAATTTATTTAACAATTTTTGATGTACCAACAAAAAAATGATTGGATAATAGAAAAGAAGAACTACAATTTGCAAATGATTTTATATTTGGTCAAATCTGAAATTAAAGGAAGAAGAAGTAAATTAGTGAAAACTTCTAAGGCAAGAATAAGGGATAGTGGACGACGGTGGTGGAAGAAGATGCAAGCCTAAAAGGATGAGACGTGGAGGATTCTCATTGGAACTGGTCAAAGTAAAAGTAGTCTCCTTTATAATTTTATTAACATTACACATTTGTTTAATAATAATAATTCAGGTAATTTGTTGTGGGCAAGAGAAACCGCGTATTTTGAAAAGTTCGGTTTTATGGTTAGATAAGCACTTCTGTTTTGTATTTTGGTGTGTGTATACGTGTGAGACCTTAATTACTTACTTGGATTTGTATCTGGGTGCCCATCATGTTCCCACCTTAATAACTGAATAGAAAAATATTTCTTAGTTCCAAAAAAATATGTCGATTTTTCTATCTCTTTTTTTTTTGGATATTGAAAGTTAAGCTTATTTGATGAACCTTCATTGCTTATGATTAGATTAGTAATACAATTTTATTATTACGATGATATGATTAATACATACTAGCTACCTATGAATTTAATTTATACACTATACCTAATAGGCTAATAAGTGAATCATTCTTCTTTTATCTAAGCAAAAATATATAATAATTTTTGCCTAGATGGCTTAAATAATATATTGTAGATAATTTACAAAACTAAATTAAGCACTTTTTATATGATATAGAAGATCGCTTTTCTTGCAATATGTGTCACAGACTTACAAGTTACAATTAACACAAAAAGCCTGGTGAGAAATGGTTGACAAAAAAAAAAAAAAAAAAAATTTNTTTGTAAGATAAATGTAAACTTCACAGTTCATACATGGTTATGTGATGTTTGGCACTGGATGAACTACTTTGACGACATTCAATTTTCTTGGATACCAAGGGAGGCCAATAAACCGGCTGATATTTTGGCTCGCACAAGCATACCACTTTCTGTGTCCTCTGTGTTTCATTATTATGTCCCTTATGTAATTACTAACGCTTTACATATGGATTATATATCCAGTTAATAAAGTATCTTTGACGAAAAAAAAAAAAAAAAAAAATGTAAAAGGGCCTCTGCATGAATAGAAGCCCATGTCCAACTTTCAAAGATATATTACTAATGGGTTTGAATTAGGGCCCATAATGAAAGGAGGGTAAGAAACCCTAAAACTGAAGCATCAGTCATTTATAAACCCTAGAGTCGTAAATTCTCCTGCGGCGCCACTTTCCCGGGGACGACAATGGTACGTTTTCGCTCTCTATCTCTAAATCTTCGTTTCTGAATGTGTCCTCTGTGTTCTGTGTATCGGATGTGGAATCATTTCGTTTAAAAGTCTTATGAATACTTGGATTTGTGGTTTCAGTTAAATTACAGTGTTGATTCCGAGATTAATTCGTTGTGTGGTGTCTGTTAGGGTATTGATTTGATCGCCGGAGGTAAGAGCAAGAAAACCAAAAGGACAGCTCCCAAGTCCGATGATGTCTACCTTAAGCTCATTGTCAAGGTCTGAAAATTTAATTTCAATCTTTTGTCCTTTGCTTTGAAGATGTTCTGATTTAAGTAAATCGTATTGACTATTTGTGACTTTTGTTTTGATTTTTTGCAGCTTTACCGATTTCTCGTAAGGAGAACAGAGAGCAAGTTCAATGCTGTGATATTGAAGAGGCTCTTTATGAGCAAGGTCAACAAAGCTCCTCTTTCTCTATCAAGGCTTGTCGAATTCATGAAGGGCAAGGTAACATTTCATTCAAACTCCTCTCATTAGTCCCTAGGTCATGATGATTCTGTACCATTTCACTGGAATCAGATTCAAGTTTGCGAAACTTAAGTGGTTACTCTAACTTGTCCATTGGCTTTTATGTTTTGGTATTACAAAAACCCTCTCAGTATTTGTAGCTTCTTGATGAATCTCTCGCATTTCATTAGATTCAGGTTCTAGTTTGTGTGAATACCACTTGTTCAATCTTAGTCCAGCAGCATTGTTGTTTCCTGTGTTTGATTGTCATTTTGTCCCGACCATGTTATGTCTCTATGCAATTAGTTTTGAATTTGGTTCTTCATGTTTTGATATTACAGGAAGATAAAATTGCTGTATTGGTTGGAACTGTCACCGATGATGTGAGAGTACATGATATTCCAGCTATCAAAGTTACAGCCTTGAGGTTCACAGAGAGAGCTAGGGCTCGCATTGAGAAAGCTGGTGGTGAATGCTTAACCTTTGACCAGCTTGCTCTCAGAGCTCCATTGGGCCAGAACACCGTATTTCTCTTAGCTAAACTGCTCTTTTACATCTATTTGATATTCCAAGTGTATAAACTAAGGGTTGTTTGTTTTTTGTTTTATAGATTCTTCTTAGAGGACCTAAGAACTCCCGTGAAGCTGTGAAGCATTTTGGTGCTGCTCCTGGTGTGCCACACAGTCACTCAAAGCCTTATGTTCGGGCAAAGGGAAGGAAGTTCGAGAAGGCCAGAGGAAAGAGGAAGAGTCGTGGATTCAAGGTTTAAGAACGGTCTCATTGCCATTAAACTTTGTTCTGCAGTATTGTTGCTTCTTGATCTCCATTGTAATCGGAATTTTGCTAGAGAACACTTGTGTTTCTTTTCTTATTTAAGACATGATTTTATGTTTGTTTCTACTGGATTCATCGTGTGCTTACGCAGTGAGCTTTACTATTTCAAACTTTTTTCATAGTCTTGGTCTAAACAACACAGTTGCAACCCAAAATATTTCAGTGAAAATTTGAACCAACTTTCCATAACCGGTACAGAATTCATTCTATACCGAATTGGCTTATAATGTCAAATTCTTATTCTTATTCATGGTCTCGTCAAAGCAACGAATGCAAGAACCAACTGTTTTTGAGAGACTAACATAGCAAACAGAACCAGTACCAAACAAGAATCCTAAATGGTTTTGCTGCCATTCTGAAGCTTAGTGAAAAAGTCATGGATCTGAGCAGTGACCTCTTGAGGTTTCTCTTGGTTGACAAAATGAGCAGCATCTTCAATAACAACTACCTCTTGGAGATTTGGAACATCAGCAGCAAATCGACCACCTTGAATGTACTCTTTAATCCCTGGTGTGGTGTAAACCATGTCAAACTCACCGGTCATGAACTTTACCGGAACTTGAACCTTAGCTCCGGTCCACGGTGTAGTAAGCTCCCAATTCCTGACATTAACCAAGAACTGATTAGTAATATATCTCTAAAGTTAGTCATGTATATATCAAGAACTTACAGATCCATGGCTCTGTAGTAGTTCAATCCACCGGTAAATCCCGTCTTCTCGAATTTGGAGACATAGAAATCAAGATCCTCCTTAGTAAACCATTCAGGCAATTCGATCTTGTCGGTGTCAGTGGCAGTGTTTGCCAAAAAGGAATTCTCTTTAGATAAAACCGGCGGACCGGATTTCCTCACTGTGTAGATGTTCCTCAAAAACCTTCTTGGATCTGCATTTGCAATCTCTCTTTCTATCTTCCCCGGTTCCTACAAATTCACAGTTTCAAAACAAATCACAACTATTCCATTGGTTAGAGAGTAGGATTGTTACATGCAGACAGAAAAACAAATCAAAGAAAGATGAAAAATGCAAGAACCTGAAATCTACAGATGTAGTAATCGTCTCCAAACACAGCTTTAAACCCTGCAACAGGCTTAACCTTTGGGTTTCTTGGCATATACGGCACACTCAAACACACATAACCCTTGATCTTATCAGGTCGAAACAAACAGAGGAACCAACCAATAATGGCTCCCCAATCATGAGCCACAAGAAACACCTTCTCTTGATCTCCAGCAACACTGTCCACTAGAGCAACAAGATCACCAACCACCTTGAGACAAGTGTACTCGGAGATAGACTCCGGCGACTCAGAGTCTCCGTAGCCTCTGAGATCCGGAGCTACAGCTCGGTAACCTAAAGACGATAGCCCACTAATCTGGTGACGCCACGTGTACCAGAGGTCAGGGAAGCCATGGAGGAGAAGCACCAAAGGTCCTTGTTTAGGACCTTGCTCTGCAATGTGCAGTGTTATGCCATTGACACTCACCATTCTATGCTCTATTCCTTCCATTTTTTTTTTTTTTTTTGGGTTGGATCAATGAATGTATTTTCTTAGTTTTGAAGCTCTGTAAAATCTGGTCAGTTTGGTAGTGATAAATAGAGAATCAAAATAGTGATTCTTACCTAATTTTTTAAGATAACATGAATACTAATTTTAAATGGTAACAGAAGTTTGGTGGACCAATTTACTGTATACCAATGAGGAAATAGAATTATAAACCGATATGTACTATTTAAATGTGTGTCTTCGTAAATTTAGCATACTCTTATTTATTTTCCAACGGAATACGTACGCCTATTACATCATTTTGCATGTTTATTTTTTTTACAAAATATAGTTTTTTGAATCTTCTAACTTTGTTTTTTAAGAAAATGTTTTTATTTTTTATTTTGCTTAAACTACTTAATTTATTTAGGATTAAATAGCTGAACAGACAGCGAGGAAAACGGTCATAAGATCAGAGAATCAAACACGTACTAAAAAGACAAGATAACGTAAACTGAGACATATATAAAAAATTAATGTTGAGATTCTCGAAAGAAGAGTTTTTAACCAATTGGTGTAGACGAAGAGCCATTTGGAGGTGAAGGGGAAGTAAATTCATGGAGATTGACAGGTTGTGTGCATGCAAAACTTGCCTTGGAAAACTAATTTTCTTCTTTATTACCTCAACTATTTATATATAAACCAACATATATAAATATTGGCTTTTCTGCTCAGTTTTGTTACAGTATGTCTTAAAGTATCCATTTTAGCTATTTTGTCACATTTTAAACTTTTTTCTTTCAATATGGATTTTGAACTTAAGATAGTAAAGTAATATTTGTATATTTAATGGGTGTTCTGGGTGAAATGATGCTGAAGCGGAAGTAAATAAAAATTGTTGTAACTACTTTCATACTGACAATATTCATAGTTTCTTTATGACAGAAAGAGGAGAAAACTAAAATTTGAAACTTGAAAATTACATGCAGCCTGCAGTACAGTACCAGAAATAAGAATGGGCATATGCTGAGACGACGTGGTCAATTAGAAATTAAACTATATCAGCTTATAATTACTTCTCCGATAGTATTTTGAATTTCAGAAAATCTTTTCACAAAATGGAGTATTTACCTTGTAATGCCAATTTGGAGATACCGAATTCTGATTTCGAAGAGGAATTATATATATAACGAGCACATTCAATTTTATTGGATAATTTTTTGTTGAAATTATTGCTCGTATTGGGGATTTTTAAGGCATAATGATCTGTACCGAATTACCAAAGAAAAAAAAGGTTAGTATAACATGTGATGAGATGAGAGAGTTTATCTAAATTGAGGATAAAAAAATCCAGTTTTTGTATATTGTGGAAAAATAAAACATGAACTAAGCAAAAAAAACTTTACGCTAAAAAAACATGAACTAGTTAATAGTAATTTATTCATAAACAACATCTTTAATGTCATGCGATATCAAACATGAGTTTACAAACCTAAGCATTAATCTCAACAATTTGATAGATCAATAATCCTGAAATCCTTCAGATTGTGCATACATTTTGTTTCCAGGATTTCTTGAGTTATTGTAAGAAAAAACACATTATATGACATCTTAATCGATCTTTTAGGTAGACATTGAAATCATAGAAACGGAGTTGCTCTCCACTGAAGCCATTTGAAATGAACCTTGTGTAGAAACTTCTGGGGAACCTATTGGAGAAACTGTCGGAGAAGCTGTTGGAGAGATTGAGCCAACGCCACTTGTGTCCGTGAAGGAGGAGAAACCAGAAGCATCTGAGCTCGTGGGGGTGGTGGGGATGGTTGTTGCGGCGGCAGGATTGCCAGCCAAAAGGCCAGAAGTATATGGAACACCTTTGCCCGGAACCCAAAAATCACCTTGGATGTATTGAGCCGGTGTGAACATGAGGACATCTTCGTCGCTCAATTTCTTGATTCCGGCCCAAGTAACACGATTTGCTAGGTCTGCTCCTGGTCCTGTGTTTTTAATCTCAGAGTAAAATAATGTATTAAGGCCGAAGTCTCCCATCCACGGTTGCCATCCTTGTGGTTGGACAAAATCGGGGATGAAAGTGTTCATGATGATAGTCCTTGAATACTCCTTCCATGGCCTTCCTAGATAGGCTTTGCTAGTTTCCTTGACAGCCAAGTAATCCGGTTCACCTGCAATAGTGCACCCTTGGAATACAAATCCGGTGGACTCCCTCGGGTCTTTGCGACCGTGGGCTGTGATTGGACATGCCTGGTTCGGGAGTGGTTTCCTCACCAACAAAGTGCAATTTTGGAATACAGCTGCTGAATCCCCAAAGAGGAAATCAATTGTTCCAGAGATGGTACAGTCACGGAAGAACTGACGCTTGGAGTGAGTGTAAAGCGTGTCTTGGTAGCCATCAAATCTACAATTGAAAAATATTGCCTGATCTGATTGAACTCTAACCGCAACAGCTTGATGGTTTAGTGCCCCAGCAGTGTTCTCGAATCCGATGTTCTTGGCAATGAAATTATCACCAACGATAGCTGCAATAATCATTAGGTTCATTCAACATTTAATAATTCTAAAACTCCGTAAGCTTAATGAGTAAGAGATCATCAAAATATATCATACCAACAGTTTGGGTACGGTAGGTGGTGATACCATCCTTGTAATTCTTGTTGCCAGAAATGATGGTTTTTTGGGGACCATCACCGATGAAAACGAGATTTGTCATGCTCCTATTCACCTGAACGTATTCCTTGTAGAGTCCGGCCTTAATGTACACCACGAAAGTGGTGTTCTGCTTCTTCGGGATTGCCATCAAGGCGTCATTGATCGTGGTGTATTGACCACTACCATCCTGAGCCACAACGATATCAGGTTTCTCATCCGAATACGCGACAACATCTTGTAGGAGTCTACGTCCACGTTGGTCCACCCACGAGGGAACATCATTAGAAAGAAGTCTGCGGCTGTTCAGTTCAGGAATCTGCATTTGTCCCACGAAATTCGACATTTCGCTAATGATCGCTAACCCATTGTGGGTCAACTCGATAGCGGTCTTCAAGGCCTTCTTCATCGTCTCTCCTGCGTTCCCGGTGGTATCTTGAAACCCTTCAAGACATGTCTCCTCGTGGCTGATCACCGCGCTGAGCCAAATTCTCAAATTTATCAAAGCCTCGTCAAGATCGTTGAACTCAAATTTCCCAAGCTCCTCGAAAGAGTTGCTAAGCTCGCCCAATGCGTAATTCATCAACTCTTTGCATTGATCAAGAGCCATCCTTGTCCTTGGATCCTTCTGAAGCTCCATCAACGTCTGCGACTTCTTAGCTGCAGCCGTGATCTGCTTCATTGTAACGTTAAAGGCAGTCTTAACCAACTCTATCGGGTCAGTCGAGTTCTGCCCATTCTTAATTAAAGTGTCTTCACAAGTCTTCTTGTAATCGGTCGGTGCACAAACATCCTTCACAGCCTTGACGGAAGCCGTTATCTCTCCCTTACCAGATTCTTTATTATCATTTTTGTTAAGGGTAACGCCGACGGTAACCGCGACAACCATCGAGATCAAAAGAACAGAGGAGATTGAGATGATAACTATCCTCCTCTTCCTCTTGGAATCATCGTCGTATCCGTACGACATATTATAAATATCTATGCGTTTTCTCTTACAATTACTATTATATTTGGAGTATTTGATCTATATCAAATTGTTCTTGAACTTGAACAGCTCTCGAGAAGATTTTTGGAAAAGATTAGAGCTGTTCGTTGTTCTTTGAGTTAATTTGAGAATTGAGTTTTATGGACTCCTCCTTAGAAGGTTACGTAGCCTCCTTGGGAGTATGTAATTTTTCATAGTTGTTGAGATATCTGTATTTATAACGGTAAGGACAAATTAAGAATTCGTTATTTTGATTACTTTGTTTTCTAAGGCTTGGCGAGAAAATCGATTAGTGAGAGACTGTAAACAAAGACAAAAAAATAGACTTGTGGTTAAATTGTCTTCTCTGTTTCTTTTAAAGTTTCTAAATAAGGGAAATAAACTGATCTTATTATAGTTATTTGAAAACTCATTTTTGTTTTGTTTGTTTGTTTTTCTACCGGTGCCTTAAATGTGTTTTGTAACTACTCACTTCATTTATGTTGTAATCTGACATAATTCATTTAAAACATAACAAAAAATTTGGTATATTATGACTAAATAATTTATGATTTAAGGAAATAAACACACATAAAATCATTTTTTAAATTATATGAAGTAAATGTATTCATGTTTTGTGCACATATTTGTATATTTTGGTGTAGGATAATATATGTCTATTTTCGTTTTCACCGCATTGAAAAACTTTTATTTGATTCTTGATAAATCTAGACAATTAGTGGAATTCAATTAGACAATCGGAAGATGTCACGTTTAGTTTTATTTTCAAAATATACCATTAATCTTTCTTTTTTTTCTAATTTTTATTACGAGATTCTTCATATAGATCATGTTTAGTTTTCTTTTCAAAATATACCATTAATATTTTTTTTTCTCTTTCTAATTTTGATTACAAGATACTTCCATATAGATCATGGAATTACATACAAAACATAAACAATTATTTGGAAAATTTTAATTTAATCAATTGTTTTCTCTTTGGATTACATAAGGCCACCAAAGTAAGGAACTCCCATGCTAGGCAACCAGCTATCTCCGATTATAAAGTTCGAGACGGTGAACCAAGCAGCTTCAGTTTCATTGATGACACGATAACCGGACCAATTAACCCGATTAATTGTTTTCGAACCTGGTCCGGTATTTTTAAACTCCGCATAATACAATGTCTTTAAACCAAAATCACCGGTCCATTCAATCCATCCCTTATCATCAACAAACCCATCCATAAAATTTTGCAAATAAACCGTCCTCGAGTACTCCTTCCAAGGCCGGCCTAAGTACGTCTTAACCGAAAAATTACTCGAAACCAATTCAGCACTAGGTGTAATTCGACAATTTTGTATCGATATCCCTGTGTTTTGATTTGGATCGCTCCTTCCTTGGGCTGTTATGGCATTAAATTGTCCTTGATTTGGTAACCTAGGAATGATGTTGCAATTCTGAAGAACCGTGGCCGCGTTTCCGAATATAAAATCTACCGTGCCATATATATCACATTCTCTATAGAATTGTCTAAGTGAATGGACGTAAAGTGTGTCTTGATAACCCTCAAAACTACATTTATAAAATGCAGACATATCGGCGCTGTTTCGGACAGCGACAGCTTGATGTTTGCTAGGCCCGGCCGTATTTCTCACCGTTATATTTGCTGCCATGAAACCTCTTCCAATAACAGCTGAATGCAAAAACACAAAAGAGTAGAATTAATCCACATATATATTTTAAAAAATTAGTGTGATGGACTTGTGAACGCATCTAAGGATTTAGGGTTTAGAGTTTAAGCATGGTAAAACTATGATTTTTGTTCTTTCTTTTTTTGGGATCAAACTTTGATGTTAATTTTTTCTAGAAATCATGACATTATGCATTTTGATTAAAAAAAATGTAAATTAGAGATTGTGTATCCCTTAATTATGTTTTGTGTTTCTAAAAACAATGAAAGTGTAAAAGACTTACCGAGTGTAGCAGAAGCAAAAGTGGTGGAACCATCAATGACATTTCTATTTCCGGTGATGATTGTTTTGCCAATGCCATCACCAATGATCATCACATACGAAGTGTTGCTAGGGACTGTGAGGTACTCTTCGTAAACTCCTGCAACAACATAAATCACAAAGTATCCGTTGCCGGATTCTGCTTTCGTTGGCGCAGCAGCTACCGCCTCAATTATGGTTTTGAAGGAATCTCCATTGCCGTTAGGGTTAACGACCACCGTCTTGGCTACCTTCATGCCACCATTACTTCCGGAAGACTAAATTTGAATTTAAGTAAATAACATGGTTTACTAGAAACTATAAAATGCTATTCTTCAATTTCTCAGAGGTATGAATAGTATTCTATAACGGTCATAATTAATTAATTCTAGATAAATTATTGATAGAATACAAAACCTGAAGAAGCTTTCTTCCAACAACCATAGCTCTCTCGTAGATCGATCTCTCATGTTCCGAAGACGACGACTTTTCTCCCTCCGTTAGAATCCTCGGCGTTGGCTTTGTGGCAGAAGCATCAGATGTTATCGGCCAAGCCTTCTTGGACAAGGCAAGAGAGACGCTAATGAGCTTTATACCTTCCGAAACATGTGAGAGGACGACATTATCCGAGAATTCTCCAGGAACCTCATGAACCGAGTCTAGGCATGTCTCGTAGTTTGTTAGAGAAGCGCTAAGCAACGTGAGCAGATCATTGACCCCAGAGTTGCCAAGAACATTCTCCTTAATGGCGTTTGCACTTGTGAGGTGGTCAACGGTCAGGCTGGCTAGTAATTGGCAATCTTGAACAGGTCCTGAGGTGGGATGGTGCTGGTTGAAGGTGGCCAATATGTCTTTGGAATTTTCTAGAGACTTTAGGATGACTATGCGGGCGAACTCGGGAACCGAATTGGGTGATCCGACGGGTAAAACGGAATTGCATACGAGCGGGTGAGGTGTAGAATCACAAACAGCTTCTGAAGAAGTTAGGGTTTGACAATGAGAAAGAGTAGTAGAGAAGAGAAGCAAACAGATGGCCAAGAAGATAGTATTGTTTTGAGCCATTGGCTCTTTTTTTTCAAATTTAATTACTCGTTAGTGATTTTGTCACAAGTTTGTATGTGTACTTATTTATACATATGATCTAACTTTTTTTTTTTTTTTTTTTTCAGTTTAAAATATTGGCGTGCACAACTGCACATATTTTTAAAACGTGCAAACAACAAATGATAATACATGCATATGATTTCCTAAGATATGGCTGTCTAGCTACAAAAATATTAGGACAATGTTGATTAAACATAAAAAAATAAGGTTTGAAGTAATTTGTGAAAATTACTGATATGTATCATATTTGTGTACGTGGATCAATACTCATATTAAAAAGTATCACTAATTGAGTAAGTGGTACACCATGTAACACAATATTTCGTCCGTCGGAATAAAATTAGCTCAACAAAATCAAACAGGATCTACTCAAATTGTTAGGGGAATTTGGAAATATTTGTCGACATTACAAAATTAATTAATGATATTTTAAAAATATGAAACGAATTAAACCAATTCCGTTACATAAAATGTATCTAGAGCAGCACAAACAAGAAATAAAACATACACACTCAATATATCATATATTAACGAGTCTTTCTGCTCGAAATTATTTGAAAGACAAACAATAAATGAAAATTAACTACATAATCCCAAAATTAATGATATACTACTAGAATTTAATTAAATTAATCAATTAGCTAGACCAGAGGTGAACGAGACACCTGTTGCCGGAATCCATCTCCGACCATCAATGAATGATCCAACAGTATACGAAAGTGCAGTCCGTTTATCCATGATATGATAACCGGGCCATTTAACTCGGCCCGAGACCCGCCAACCCGGGCCCATATTACTGTATTCACCATACCACAAAGTATCCAAAGCAAAGTTACCAAACCACTCAAGCCATCCTCTAGGCATGACAAGCTGACTCATGTAAGTGTTCATATAAACCGTTCTCGAGTAAAGTTTCCATGGCCGACCTAGATAAGTAGGTTGCGTAGCCAACACGTAACTATTCTGAATCACGAATCCTGTGTTCTGATGAGGGCTCTTTCTTCCTTGCGCGGTTACCGTTACCTTCTGGAGTGGTAATGGAACCCGAGTATAGATTTTACAGTTCTGAAAGACCGCTGCGCCATTACCGAATATGAAGTCGATTGTACCGTGAATTTCGCATTCTCTGTAGAATTGACGGAGGGAATGAGCGTAGAGAGTGTCTTGGTAACCTTCCACGCTGCATCGATAGAAGGCGGATTGGTCTGAATCGACTCTCAATGCTACAGCTTGACGGTTGTGAGGCCCGGCCGTGTTTCTGAATGATATGTCACTTGCTATGAATCCTCTTCCGGAAACAGCTAATCAAAATTAAAGGATGAGAAGATGATTAATCAGATATACATAACTAGTATATTTTGAAATATATAGTAGTTACTTGTAGCACACCTAACTTTAGAAAAGAAAGAGAGTACAGTTACTTATAGTACAAGAAAGGGATGAATTATAAGCAAAGAATGTAAAAAGCTTGAAAGTTTGCAGATTGAGAAAGCATGCATGTGAACCTTTTTCTGATTTCTACTAATAAACAAAATTTGACCAAAACAATAAAGAGAGAAAGGAACAAAAAAAGGTGATGAAAAGATTAATCAATCAATTAGATAATTAATAATTACTTAGATAAACCATAAAGCTAGAAAGCCTGCGGACTGCAGAAAGCAAGCATATATGCTTTCTGATTTTCGGACACTAATAAACAAAATTTGACAAAAACCAGAAAAGGGAGAAAAGTACAAAAAGTTTACTTAATCAATCAGTTAACAAAAATATTAGTACTAACCAACGGTTGCAGTTCGGAAAGTTGTGAGACCCTGCATGAAATTCCGGTCACTAGTAATGATCGTCTGTCCAATACCGTCACCAACTAGCATAATGTTGGTTTTCTTCTTCTTCAAATCAATATTTTCTTTATACAAACCTTTCTTCACATAAATAACATATCTCTTTGTGCTATGATCAGGAGCCTCGTTGATGGCCTCATTAATCGTCCGATACTTCCCTTTCCCATCTTGTGCCACTATCGCGTCTGGAAGCATCGCGCTGGGGTCGACGTGCTTCAGAAGGCTCTCATAGGTCTCCGTGAGCCACTCAGGGCTTGTAACAGAGCTCTCGTTCCTAGATGACTTGAAAGGCAAGGCACTGAGCTGCGTGTACATTTCTAAGACATTACTCACGAGCTGAGTGACTTGTCTTAAGCTCCCTTTGATCATTTCCTCGTACTTTCGCTCCGTTCCTTCAAATCCTTCGAGACAAGTGTCTTGATTACTCATCGCCGCGCTTAGCCATGTCTTAAGATTGCCTCCTGCAGCAGCTGCGTCGTGAGAGCTGCCGTCTATTCCTCCTCCTCCGTGGAGTTTGTTCATCTCCAGCATCGACCATGCTAGCTCCGTCACCGAGAAGCCTACAAGCTCTTTGCAATCCTCTATTGCAAGCTGTTCCCGAGAACGGTAAGATGACAACGTCGTGACGGTTGGGATTCCTTCCATTGCTAATTTGGCTTTGTCGTGTGCTTCCTTAACCGCAGCGGATAAAACCGAATGCGGGTTTAACCCGTGACCCGATTGTTGAATATGCGTCCTGATGTTGGAGACACACGAATCGTGAGCATCGAGGAATTGGCACACTTTTGCAACCAGGGACTGGAAGTTTTCCTCTTTGTATGGCTTGAAACTAGTTGTTGTTTCGGATGAAAAAGTGGTACCGAACATAAACATGACAAGTAAAGTAAATGCGGGGAGAAACTTAATGATTCTCATTTTGTGGTAAGGCGTTTCGGGTTTGGGGTTTAAGTTACGACCTATATATATAGGAAAAATCATTGGGAGGTTAAGGTATTGATTGTTGATGAAGGAATGTTCTTTGCCTCTTTAGGAAGAACTGTAGGAACAAATTCAAACTTTATTTATTACTATCCTTTTGTTACTCTTTTCTCAAGCCAAAGTTATTCTTTCTTCATTTGTGCCAATGCTCTTCTTTTGTCTCTATAGACTTTAGATTCTGCCTTCTAGCGATCAATGAGAGACTTTCACACACTCCTATTGGCTTTAACCGGTACAGATATTCTCAAATTTCATCCCTTTCAATTGAAAAAGCCGATGCAGTCTCTAGTTTCTTATTGGTTTAAGAAATATTAACCGATTGGTTTGTCAAAGCAAGTAAATGAACCGGTTTTCTCCGGTTTGTACAGCTGCGTTTCTTCCCTCCCATTTGTCATCTTATCGACTTATCTTCTTCTCCAAAATTCTGACGAAGTCAACATTTCGGTAATCCCCAGAGAAACTGAAATCGTCACCGTAATTTTGTTGAAAGCCTTTAGCTTTCTTCATCAATGACACTAACCCAGATTGTGAGTCCAATCATTTATCCATCTCCCACAATTTCACGGCGCTTCTCGGCGATTTCGCCTCTTAAAACCCTAAACCCCCAATTTTCCCGCCACCAACTTCCTCACGGCGCGCTCTCTCGAAGACTCTTCCTTCCTTCTGTTTCCTCGATTTGGGATGCAATAACTGGAGGAGGCGGAGATTCGAACCCTCGTGAAGCTATGGATGCGATTCGAAAGGGAATGCAGCTCTTCAGACAGGTAAAATTGGAACCAATCTGATAAGCACAATTGTTCTTACAAATCTCAACCCCCTTTGAGATGTTCGATTTTGGAATGTAGGGTGATGTTTCTGGATCTGTGACAGAGTTTGATAGAGCTATTGTGTTGGATCCTCGGCAAAGGGCATGTAGGTTTTTTAACTTTTTAAGTGTTCTCTCTTAATCTTTCTCTGGAAAGCATGGAAAATTTGGATAAAAGCTTTAGACTTTTAGTTTCATGGGAACACTGACATTTGCTTTGATGACAGATCTTTGGCAACGAGGTCTTTCTCTTTACTATGTGGATAGGTATTACTCACTCTCTCTCTCTCTTGTTATGGATAGAGTTTAGAGTAGGGTGAATTTGCAGTCAGAAAGTGTAGACTTTACTTCCTTATGTTGTGGATTTTGGTCTCTGTATATTGTGTGAAGCAATGAAATGATCATGTATATATAACCAACAGATTTGAAGAAGGTGCAGAACAGTTCCGGTTAGATGTTGCTCAGAACCCGAATGACACAGAGGAGTCGATTTGGTGCTTTCTCTGTGAGGTGAGGCTACACGGGATTGATGTTGCGCGAACACAGTTTCTTGAGGTTTGTATATTATTCATATCCTAAGGCTTAGTATTCCCTGATCAGTTAGCAATATCGAGATATGAGATTTTTAGAACCATTCTCTGTAGGTGGGTAGAGATTCTCGGCCTGTGATGCGCGAAGCTTATAACCTATTCAAGAACGGTGGTGATCCTGAAAAGGTTTCTAGACATGTTTTTAAAAATCTTATTATATCATAACTTCGTTCCGCCTAACTGTTTTGACGTTCTGATCTTGAAAAAAAAAACAGTTAGTTAATGACTTCTCAAGTGGCCAAGCAAGCGAATTCTTTTATGCTTCGCTGTATGCAGGGCTCTACTATGAAGCTGAGGTATGCTATTGATTTTGAATATCTTCAACATGAGCTTTTGTTGACATTTTTACTGTTCTTCAAATAACAAGTACTATTCAAGTAAATCTTTTTAACTTTCTTGTTTGATTATCGTTGTAGGGTAAATCAGAAAACGCAAAGTTTCATATAACTGCAGCTTGTGGATCTCCATATGGACAGAGGTTTGAACTCCGACTCTTCGAGCAATCAAAATGGATATGGTTGGTTTAGTGTTGTTGATTCTTTTCTATCCCAAATTTATTTCAGGTCTAATGATTACATGGCTGCACTTGCTAAAGTTCACTGCCTTTGTAGAAACTGGAGCACCGGTATAGTTTGAGCCGGTTCATGGTTATTTCGTTTTAATTTTCTGGTTTCTATAACCGTGTATTAAATTGTTACATTTTTTTATCAAAATAATGTAAAGTTTTTAACCTGGTTTTGGTTTTACACAGAACTCTGCGGTTTCGAAATATCATTCACAAACATATTTACGTGTTGAAAATTTGTTACCACCAATCATTATATGGATAACGAAAGTGAAATCTAGTTTCCCTATCTTGAACTTGAACTGATGGTTGATCGTTTGATCTAATTTATCTAATTTAATCCTCTTTACGTATAGCTTTAAATAAGAAGACGAAATATAATTTTCATGAGATTATCCAAAATTTATTTGTCTGGGTTATTCGTCCAAAACTCTAGTATATACGTCGTATTTTATAATAAATTATGTTGATGCGTATACGCTAATATTAATAAGCTGTTTATACTTGATATGAATGGTTAAATCATATAATATTATGTTTCTGGAATAAAACCGATCAAAACTCGAGGCACTAATCATTTTTATGTCTAATCACATACTATATGAATAAAATAATTGTTTGAAGGAATATTCTGATCTGGTAAAGCACAAAAAAAAAAAAAAAATTGGGATATTCTTGTTGTTTGATGCTTGCATGGCATATACTTCGCACCAACATCAACTCTTCTATCGGTGAAAGACCAAATTATCCCTCGATACAAATGCTAACAAAACCGAAATTATTTGGATTTAATCAACCGAAATATGACTCTGATTCTTTTTACTATCTTAAATTGGATGGAAACAATACATTCTAAGAGCAAATCCAATGGTAAAAGAAGTAAAGTGTCTTCAATTTTAATTAAAATATAAAGATTAAATCATAAAAGAATTGAACCAATCATAAAATGACACAATTAAAACTTGTGTTATGAGAGATATCTTAAGTGTCTATTTAAGACTCCTTTACATTCTCTTTCATCAAAAATGTTTTAAGTTTATAATAAAAAAATTAGATAAGACACTCAAAAAATAACCATTAGACATGGTCTACTAGATATCTTTAAATCATATTCCAGAGAAAAATAAATAAACATGTCATAAATGTTGTAAACCGAAATACCACACCCAAGGGTAAAACAGTCATTACGACACTCAAATAAAAACCCCGAGCTCATGTCCAACTTGGAAACAATGTATCCAAGTTGAATATACACGAAAACGGTAGAAGGGAATTACTATAAACCCACAATCTTCACCGTACACGTGCTCTTAGTCACACGTGTTATCATCTCAAAACGCACCGAGATATATAACGTCACGGAACCACTCCTCCTACCGTTGAGTACTTGAGTCTACTATTTGCCAGACAGATTTTGAAACCTTAATCAATTCTAAAATTCTTAAAAAGAAAACTAAAACATATATATACACACACATACTGAAATTAATATTCGATCATTGGATCGAATCTCGATTTATTCGGACATGTCATCGTGCTAAATTCACGGCGAGTTTTGACGACGGCGAGAGGCGATGTCGACGGATAAATTGCTTGTTTCTAACGGCGTTAAGTCCGACGATGCTATAAGAAGGAGTAGAAATTCCGGAGCTTATACGGAGGCGGCGACGGAGAATTCAAGCGGTGGTGGTGGTGGAAGTCAAATATTCGAAGAGCTTCCAAAAGCGGTGATCGTCTCCGTGTCGAGACCCGACACAACCGATTTTAGTCCCTTGCTTCTCTCTTACACGATAGAGATTCAGTATAAACAGGTATGTATACAATGTCGACTTGTTATTTAGAGTTTAATTTGCTATGTTAAATTGTGATTAAGGTTTGAATTTGTGTCCAACGAATTTTGATATTCAAGATATTTATTCCATATTTTTGGCTTTATTAGTAAGAAACAGAGACGTTGAAATTGATATCCTCTGTTTTTTGTTATGTTTTAGTTCAAGTGGACATTGCAAAAGAAAGCTTCTCAAGTACTTTACTTACATCTTGCTTTAAAGAAACGTTTGATCATTGAAGAACTCCATGAGAAGCAAGAACAGGTCAGAATATTTTTGGGTTTGAAGATTTGCTAACTCATGAGCAAAGTGTATATATTGAACCCGATAGTTGCGGTTTTATTGACAGGCTAGAGAGTGGCTGCATAGCGTAGGGATCTTTGATATGCAAGGATCAGTTGTGCAAGATGATGAAGAACCTGATGATGGTGCTCTTCCTCTACATTACACTGAAGATAGTGTCAAGAACAGGTGATTTAAGAACTGTGGACTTTTTGGTAATTACTAGAATTGATGACTATGTAAATTTCTGAAACATTTGATTTCTATGTTGTGTAGGAACATTCCTTCGCGTGCAGCATTGTCAATTATCCGTCCAACAATAGGCCGGTCAGAGACTGTTGTAGACCGTGGTAGAACCGCAATGCAAGGTTACTTGAATCTCTTTCTAGGGAACTTGGACATTGTGAACTCCAGAGAGGTTTGAGTTTTTATTCTTTTACTGGCTATGACTGTTTTTCGAGTTGTGATTTTTATGTTTCTTGCATCACACTTAACAATGTATATGCAGGTTTGCAAGTTCTTGGAAGTTTCTAGACTCTCGTTTGCTAGAGAGTATGGTTCGAAGATGAAAGAAGGGTATGTCACAGTTAAGCACTTGCAAGTCCCTGGTTCTGATGGTGGCCGATGTTGTTTTCCTTCCCATTGTCTTGGATGTTTTGGAACTAGCTGGACAAAGGTTTGGACAAACAAACTACGGTGTGCGTAAAATTTTCGAAAATGTTTTTGCCCGGATGAATGATTTCTGCTGTTTTGGATGTTTTCAGGTTTGGGCGGTTCTGAAACCAGGATTCCTGGCATTACTTGAAGATCCGTTCAGCGGAAAGCTTTTAGATATAATGGTCTTCGACTTGTTGGAGTCCCAGGGTACGAAAGAGTCCTCTGAGCAACTACGTTTGGCTGAACAGGTGAAGGAACGCAACCCATTGCGTTTTGGCTTTAAGGTTACAAGTGGGGACCGAACCGTGAGGCTGAGAACGACTAGCAGTAGGAAAGTCAAAGAATGGGTTAAGGCCGTGGACGAGGCTGGTTGCTACAATCCCCATCGGTTTGGCTCATTTGCTCCTACTAGAGGATTGACATCAGACGGAAGCCAGGCTCAGTGGTTTGTAGATGGTCACACTGCCTTTGAAGCGATCGCATTTGCTATCCAAAATGCTACATCAGAGGTTCCATTTCTTCGCCTCAACCCGTAAATAATAATATCTCAGGATTATAGGATTTGAATGGAGTTTAAATCTAAGTTTTCATATGTAGATATTTATGACTGGTTGGTGGTTATGCCCGGAGCTATATCTCAAACGCCCATTCGAAGATCATCCAGCTTTTAGGCTCGATGCATTGCTTGAGACAAAAGCAAAACAGGGCGTTAAGGTATGCTTAATATGATCACATATCTCCCAATGGATTCTTTAGTTTTGTTATAAAATCTAACACGAAAACTTTAAACTTTCTTGTAGATCTATATTCTTATGTACAAGGAAGTTCAAATCGCGCTGAAAATCAACAGTATGTACAGCAAAAAACGGCTTCGAAACATTCACAAGAACGTCAAAGTTCTTCGTTATCCAGACCATCTATCGACCGGAATTTACCTCTGGTACAGTCTTAACTTAAACCCGCGGATTTTCTTAACTTACTAGCTATGACTAATGTCGAATTCTATGGCTTTTTCAGGTCTCACCATGACAAGATTGTGATTGTAGATTACCAAGTTTGCTTCATCGGAGGGTTAGATCTCTGTTTCGGGCGATATGATACAGCAGAACATAAAATTGGAGACTGCCCTCCTCATACATGGCCAGGAAAAGATTATTATAATCCTAGGTAAGATCTTGAACCTTTTTTTTTTAACAAACCGTATCATCTTTCTCACAGATTGCTATCTGTATTGTCAGAGAATCTGAACCAAACTCCTGGGAAGAAACAATGAAAGACGAGTTAGACCGGAGAAAATTACCAAGAATGCCGTGGCACGAGGTCCACTGCGCTCTCTGGGGACCGCCTTGTCGCGATGTTGCTAGGCATTTCGTCCAGCGGTGGAACCACTCAAAGGTAATGAATGACAATGCAGTGAGATTGGAGTATTTTTGCATTTGCGTTTGGAAATATGTTTCTGACATATTTTAGTCTTTGTTAAATTAGAGAAACAAGGCACCTAATGAACAGGCGATTCCATTGTTGATGCCTCAACACCATATGGTTCTTCCTCACTACTTGGGAACTAGAGAGATCGATATTGTTGCGGTTGAACACGAGGAAGACCCTGACAAACCCGTTGTTCTATCCAGACAAGACTCATTCTCATCTGGCTCACCGCCCCAAGACATCCCTTTGCTTCTCCCGCAAGAAACTGACGCGGATTTTGCCAGCAGAAAAGATATGAAGTTAGGCAAGAGTTCAGGAAAAGATCTTTGTCGGTCTAACAGTCATGATGAGTTTCCTGGAGAAACTTCTGAGGAAAGCGATCCGGAAGAGGTCAAGAACGAGTGGTGGTGGCAGATTGGAAAGCAAAGTGATTGCCGGTGTCAGATAATCAGAAGTGTTAGCCAATGGTCTGCTGGGACAAGCCAGCCCGAAGATAGTATTCACCGAGCTTATTGTTCGCTCATCCAAAGTGCTGAGCATTTTATCTACATCGAGGTACAAATTAATCATTCAAACGTTTTCCTATAAACATCTCTTGATCGCCGATTTAATCGTATATTCTAATCTCTGTCTTCTTTTCTTCCAGAATCAATTCTTCATTTCCGGGCTAGAAAAAGATGACACGATTCTGAACCGCGTTTCTGAAGCCTTATACAGACGCATTATGAAGGCTCATGAAGAGAACAAGTGTTTTCGTGTCGTGATCGTTATACCGCTCCTCCCTGGATTTCAGGTACTGTATGCTTCTTCCTATTACATTCACAAATTGTTAAAAGAGGAAAGCCGAAATGCCAAACATTTTTTATGCTGACATAAAACAGGGAGGCATCGATGATTTCGGAGCAGCCACTGTTCGAGCCCTTATGCATTGGCAATACCGTTCAATATCCAGAGAACGAACTTCAATTCTTGACAAGCTAAACGCTTTGCTCGGTTCTAAGACGCAAGATTACATATCCTTCTATGGTCTGAGATCATACGGACGGTTGTTTGAGGGCGGTCCAATTGCCACTAGCCAGATTTACGTGCATAGCAAGCTTCTGATTGTTGATGACCGGATCGCGGTGATTGGATCATCAAATATAAATGATCGGAGCTTGCTAGGCTCACGAGATTCTGAGGTATTTCCACAACTCCCATTTAAGTCTTTATGGAAGAAGCAAAAAGGAGTTATGTATTCATTTGAGTCAATTATGTTTCAGATTGGAGTTGTGATCGAAGATAAAGAATTTGTGGAATCCTCGATGAACGGAGTGAAGTGGATGGCCGGAAGATTCTCACATAGTCTCAGATGTTCGCTGTGGACGGAGCATCTTGGCCTTCAACCTGGAGAGGTAATTTTACAAATTTTCTAAAAATGCCTATATACTTAACAATCTTGACTTAGGAAACATTTATTTTCATGAGGCCATATAACCAAAGACGTTTTTAATCATCATTAATTTCATATCAACTTCTAAAATGATAATCTTATTACGGTGTTTAAGGTGAAAATAATTGAAGATCCAATCAAAGATGCAACATACAAAGACTTGTGGATGACAACGGCTAAGAAGAACACCGACATCTACGATCAAGTCTTCTCTTGCATTCCTAATGAACATATACGGTCAAGGTTCATACTTCTCACCTTTAACTTTATGAATAAAAATACTAATCAGAACCTAGAGATGATCTAATCTAATGCTTCTGATATTGATCATCTTCCTCAATACAGAGCTGCATTGAGACTTAGCACGTCTCTTTGTAAAGACACGTTGGGTCACACGACGATTGACCTTGGGATTGCACCGGAGAAGCTAAAACCATGTGGCACCGACTCGTGGGAGAGGCTAAAGGAGACCGAAGGGCACCTTGTGTGTTTCCCATTACAGTTCATGTGTGAACAAGAAGATCTTAGACCAGGTTTCAATGAATCCGAGTTCTACACTGCTCCTCAAGTCTTCCACTGATCGACCACTATTTGTTGTTCTCTTAGTTAGGAGATATAACAGAGGGATGGTTAAAGAACCTCACACGTTCCATACATATAGAGAGAGATGTTACAGTTGACTAGACAGAGGGAATTTCCGTTTTCCTTCCTAGATTGGCAAGGTGTGTGTGTTTAGTATTAGCCTATTAGGTGTATAAACTTACTAATTTATGAATATATTATATATGTGCCTCAAACTGTACAGTACATCTTAAAATATTTGGTTCTTAATTACTACTTTGCAGTTACTTATGTTCAAAATTGACCGTTGTTTGGATTAAAAAAACTTTGATTTTGACAAGAAATATGTATATTCATTGGGAATTTTCGCCAAGTCTAATTACATTGCAACAGTTCTTTCTTGTCCTGTCCCAAAACGATCACATACCTAGCTACTTACACGTTATGGGAGGGTAAGTATGTTGTGATGATGAAGAAGAATGGAAAAAGAGGCAAACGGCAGAGATATCATCCATAGCGATTCCTCGTCTCTTCTTATTCCAAGCTTTAACCGCTTGCTCTACTAGTCGCTTTGCCGCTTTTGCCTGATCCGGGGTTGAGGAAACAATGTCTATGGCTTCTTGGTTTGATATCACATCCCATACCTAACAACATGTTTTTTAGTAAATCATATAAGTAAATAAGATATGCGTATAATTTTGTCTTGAGGTTATGCAAATGCTTTTTACCCCATCAGTGGCCAAGATTACAAACTGGTCTTTGATGGATATATGTCTTTGAGTGACTTCAGGCACTGAGACTAATCCGTATTCTTTGATACAATAGTCTCCGAATGCCCTCGACATTGCGAGTCCTGGAGATTCTTCTTCCGGTTGCCACACACGGTGGACCCCTGGCTCGTCTTGAAGGCAGAATACTCTCCCGTTGCATCCCGTTATCCGCTCTTCCTCCTCTGTTTTAACAGGGAACAGAATTTTATAAGAAAAGAGATTCAGAATTGCTCAGTTTTACATGATCTCTGTACTAAACTTTATGAAATGCTTATGGAACTAACGAGGTATATTTGGTTTGAAATCGACGGTGAGCTGAACCGCAACAAGGCTTCCTTCGTCTGACACTGTGGCCAGTACAGCACGCGAATCCCCAACGTTTGCTACATAAATAACTTCACCCTGTAGCAAGAATCCATTTAAGAACATTGATTATTAAACAGAGGAGCCATTTGAAAAGATTTTCTTCATCTCGAGGGGTCTTTTTACCTGTCTCACAACGGTTAAAGCGGTTGTACCGCTATTGAAAGAATCGATCTTTCGGTGATGCTCAAGCTCTTCATCTACAGCTTCACAAGTCTTGAGGTATGAGTGTTTCCAGATCGCAAACCGCTGTAGCTTTTGATCTGATTCGTCGAGGTCAGTTTCGGATTCTTTAAGTTTGATCTGAGACAGTGTCTCTTGCCAGTTGCAGAGCAGAGAAATAGGCATCGAGTTTCTAACTTGCTTAGCCACGTAGTGACCCCAGGGACCGTGTCCATCGAATATCCCACAGAAGATCATGTCTTCTTGACATCCAAATCCCTGATTACAATTCAAGATTATGGTAAGGCAAAATATGATCAAAATATCTGTTTTTTTTTTTTTTTTCTGTCAACAATTCAACAATATCATGCACAGTGACGGGTTCTAGCAAAAACCGCTAAACTACATGTCGATCAAAATATATGGTAAGAAATCACGCTATGTAAATGCTAATGACCTCAAATATTTCAGGTCTAAGATAGCTTGTGGTAGAAGTAACTTACCTCCCAGACCATGGCACAATCCTGATTAACACCTTTCTCACCGCGTCTAGAGAAAACAGAAGCCAAGTTATTAGATCCATCTGCATTAATACAACCAGAGGATCTCAAAATCAGCTCCTTCTTCTTCGCCTCTTTCGCCATTTCATCCGCAGCTTCCTTGGCGTAGCTTTTCTTGCCATTATTGTTCTTGGCTTTCTTGATGGAGAAGGATTTAGCTAGACCATTGAACATGGAAGAGAAATGTCCCATTTTTTGCCTAGTGAAATCAAATAATCATATGATCTCCTAATCTGAAAGTGATCAAATTTTATAGAAAGTTTTAGATAGTTGCATTAAATCAAAGAGCAAGAGGGAGATAAAGTAATGTTATAAGTACGAAATTTTGCTTTATAGATTCCTTTTCCCGGGAAAAAAAACAGAGGATGAAGATGATATGAGTAATTTTAAAATGGTTAAAAGACAAAACAATCGTACAAGAATATTCATGTGTGACATGTAATTCCATTAACCACAACAAGCACTTAATAAATTTCTCTAGCATTACAAAAACTAGATCTTGGACGTTATATATAAAATAATAATAGAAATATGAATCTGATCAGACTTGAAGCTAAATCGAGTCTTCTCTTTTAAGATATAACATATCTGGAGTTAACTTACTAATGTAGTAATACATAGAAATCAAGTTGCAAGATTCTGGAGATTTTCTCTTTTTTACTTTTCTGGGAAAATAAGCAATAAAAACCTTCACATTTTTCTAAAAAATATTAGAAATTGAAAAACCCTTTGCTTCATTTTTTCTGTTTTTGTGAAACAAAATTGCCAACAAGCTAGCCCACTAGATTTGCTAGTGACTAATATTTTAAGCTTTCTAATCTAAAAATAATATAAGATAAGAACTTTACAATTTTCAAACACAATGAAGTAGAAGAAATAAGTGATTCCTTAAGAGTTACATCAGTTCTTCATAAAGTAAAAAGCCTTTACTTGCTGCGTATCCAGATTCATACCTAAAGACTAAAGAGTAAATAATTGAGTACCTAAATAATACTGAAATGTTAAATGAATTTTTTTTTTTTTTTTTTTTTTTTTAAAATAAATTAAAAAAAAANCAATTTTCTCTCCTCTCATATTCAAGATTCAGAGACCATAAACATTCTGAATTGCACCAAATAATTTCAACAAATAAACATCACAAATCAAAACTTATAACAAATGGTCTATAACTAAAAAAACCTCAAGAAACAATTATAACCAAAAATAAAATAAAATAAGAAACAATGCAAAACGGAAGACAAAGGAGAGTGATGGAGTACACACCGGAGAGATGACGTAAGCTCGGAGAAAGTGACGTGATTAGCAACGGAGAAGAGAGAAAGAGAGAGAGTCACAAAAGAAAGAATCTCAAAAGAAGAAATTTAAGGAATGAGCAAAAGAGAAAAGGAAAAATTAATTAGAAGCACTTTCTACTTTGTTCCTCCCTATCTCATTCAATTTTGTTGTGGCAAACAAGTATTTGCAGACATCTTCTTTTGTCGTTAGTGGGTTGGCTTATACACAATATTTTCCAATATAAATTCTTGAATAAAAGAGGAATAAAAAGTCATGTACAATAATTCTGCTCTTGTGATATTGGGTTGGTAATATAGTAAACAGTGATGCAATATATGACAAAATTGTTATAAATTTGAAAAGGGTATAAAATATAATTAGCACGTAAATAAAAAGTCCAAAATGACTACAGGTTGTCAGAAACAAAAATCAGTAAACGCTTTTGTGAAGAGGGTGTGTTATTAACTGTTTACATCTACTTTTGGTTTGTTCACATGCTGTAGTATTCACCTAATCACCTTTTTATTTTTACCTTTTTTACTTATTTTTCTTCAAAGCTTCTATTATCATCGAACTATGAATCCCTGCAGCTATCAAAATTAGGCAATGAATGGTGATGGATAATTTTAAATGATAATTTTATAAAAAAAAGAATGTTGAATAGATATATATATATATATATTTTTTTTAATAAATATATCTAGATATTAATAATTGGATATTGGTTTGAATAATTGAGGCAGTTCAAAGATTTTGTCTGCACCGTCGTTGCCGACACATAACAATATGTATAATCACACCAGAAGTCTAATATAGTCTCATCTTGGTATCCCAACAATCCGACGTTGCAGTTTTTATTTTTTTTAATCATGAAATATGAGTTATAGGTGCTCGGTCTATTAGTCTAAAATACGCATAACGTATGTTAAGTGTGATGGTGCATATTCTATGTAAACTTACTATTTACTACTCGATCTAGTTTATAGTTATGTACGCGATTGTAGTTATAATTTTGAGCTTGTAATATAATTTGGATATATATATATATATATATATATATATATATATATATATATATATATANATATATATATATATATATATATATATATATATATATCAAATCTGCCTAAGTATTTGTTATTTTCGGTATTCATAAAGCTATACAGACAGTATACTTAACTAACCTAAATATCAAAATTTGGTATCGTTTATGGTCGAGGTGGGTACAACTCATGGACCTTTTGACATTATTTAAATCTTTCATAAAAACTAAACCTTTTGTAATGTTTCTTTTTCATACAAATTTAGAATGTTGATGTCAAACGTGTATGGCTATGATCGATCTAAGCGGACTTTATTGAGTTTCCATGCGCAAAGACCAAAGCCTTGTTCTTTTCGAAGCTGCTTTTTACCTATTACGGAAACAATCTCTTCGCATTATTGGGACTTACGAAACTAATATAATTAAAAAATGTCTAATTTGGTATTGAGATCTACTGATCACTTACGTGAAATGCAGGCTATTTTGATATCTACACATTTAACTTTTTGTGTGTGCAAACATCTAGAAATTAGCTAGTCATTCACAAAAAAAAAAAAAAAAAAAAAAAAAAAATTNAAGGCTAACATAAATCCTAGATCAAATTTAGAGTCTAGACAAAAACTACCATAAAATTTGATTTCACTAAAGACCATATTATATTCTACGTGACGTAGACCATATGACACGTTGCATAAAGACTTTGGGTATTGATCGCCATGCTTGGTCGTTTCCCAATAGTAAGGGGAATGTAGAAATTGACACTAAACCCATGTCCATGTGAGAACCACATTGATTAGTTTGGTCCACTACCCAACACAATCTAATAAAGTGTTCTTCTGATCGACACGTAGTGACAAGCTATCACATGTGGGACGGTGCATCGGGTAATGACTTTATGATCTTTCTTGTGTTTTGTTCTGTGGCCTCTAGACCCAAACACTTTTATTTATTTTTGACATTAATCGTTATTCATTTTTCAATATTTTTTTTTTTGATAAGATACAGTTCTTCAATATTTCATACAATAATAATCATGATACTTGGGTCGTGGGCTGAGGAAATTTGAAAAGGTGGGATGAATCTACTGTTTAGTGGCTTTTGACTGGTCGGTTGCAACAAAATGAGAATGATTTACGATCCAATTGATATCCAGAAGCATCATTATTACCATCATTACTAGACGATCATTTGTGTCTTCTTTCTATCCATTGTCTTTTGGAAAAAAGAAAATAATTCAATCGATCTTTATATTCCTAAAATTTGGATTAATCAACTCAAGCAATGATTGGCCGTGCTATTCAAAAATGACTATGTACGAAGAAAAACAAGTGAGGTATCAAGAAAAAAAAAAAACAAGTGAGGTATATATTGTATATTAAAAGGAGAATATAAAATATTGACCGTGGTAAGAATACATATTCAGAACTGAAGTGAAAAATATATATATAGTATTTATTCCGTTATCAAATTCATAAACGCCGAGTATGTTCTTCATTTGGCTATCTTTTTCATTTTCTAAGATCTTCGTTATATACTTTTCAAAGTGTCAAAAAATTCCAATTATTACTATGGACCATAACGGAGGTCCATAATATTGATGATGGCACGAATCACTTAATATTAGAGAGTTTTTTTTTTTTTTTTTAACCAAACGACGTATTGAACTCGTTGCCTCTTCTCTAATAAGTAGTCAAATGGAATTGGGTTGTGTTCGTATGGTTGGGGTTTTTTTTTGGGATACTATCGAACCAAAAACCCAAACCCGAAAAATATATACCAAACCAAATCCAACCCAAATTTTTAAAAAACCTAAAAAAATAATACAGTATATTCATAAATTTGATATCCGAACTACCGAACCCAAACCTAATTGAATATCCTAAAGCCCACACTTATTTAACTCGTTGCCTATTTGATAACTTATTTAACTCTTTTTTTTTTGTTTTTCTTCTTGCTCCAAACCTAATGTATGTCCCAGCCGTGTGTTGAAAGAATGGCGAGTACAATTTCTGATCTTCCAGCGGAATTGGTAGGGGAGATCCTCTGTAGGGTTCCTGCGACTTCTCTGAGGGCAATTCGATCTACTTGCAAAAATTGGGATCTTTTATCGAAGAATCAGGTTTTTGGTAAAACAACCGAGAAGCAACTTATGTCGTTCATGATGATGGATTTTAGGGTTTGTTCAATCAGATTCGATCTACAAGGTATATGCAACGACTTGGTGGATCCATCAGTAAAGCAGGTAGCTATGCTTGGTCTGTACAAGATATCTAAAGTTTTTCACTGTGATGGTTTATTATTTATGTGTCAGCAAAGCGAACACAGGGCTTGTGTTATGTAATCCCTATTTGGGACAAACTAAATGGATCCAACCTAGAAACAACAGTTTCGACACTTGTGACAGGTTTGCTCTCGGATATGACAACCTCCGTAACCACAAAATCTTGAGGATTTGCTCTCGTGGACACGAAATCTATGACTTTAGCTCTCAATCATGGAGGTTTTACTACTACTCCACTCCTGGTTGGCACATACCGCCTCATCAGCGCGGTGTGTCTTTGAAAGGAAATGCTTATTTCTTGGCCGAAGAAGAGAAAACAAAGACTGAAGAATTCTTCTTAATCTGTTTTGATTTTACAACAGAGAGATTTGGACCGCGGTTGCCTCTGCCTCGTGAATTTCACTCTTGTCGTTCATCAACTCTGACTCTATCTTGTCTTAGAGATGAGCACCTCGCTGTGTTAAATTATTACCAGTGCATAACTGGCGTATTGGAGGTCTGGGTTACGGATAAGATTGATCCAAGTGCATGTTTTTGAGATCATACCGTGGTTTTCATATTAACCGTCGTGCTGGGAGCTTTTTCATCGACGAGGAGAAGAAAGTTGTTGTGGTTTTCGATCTTGACGAAAACTTATTCCCGCCCGAGGCATGTCGCCACCAAGCAGTTCACATATATGGACAAGACGGATTCTTCAAATCTGTGAATATCGGAGAAGCTCCAAATCTCGCATCTAAGGCACTTGTGTACATTTGGCCGGAATACTGTATCCCACTTGTGTGCTCTTCTTCTTATGTTCCAAGCTTAGTGCAACTGCCAATCAACCAACCAGTACTCGAAATGAAACAAATAATTGTTTCATTGAAATCTCCTTTTGAATAAAAGACACCTGAATCATTTTGTGTGTTTTGTTGTTTATCATATAATAAAGTGTAAGGATTTCGCATGTTATTTCCTTGTTTCAATTGCATCAGAGTGTGTTTCTTTATAGGATAAGTTTTGTGAGGAAGAATTACATTGATGATATTACTCCTGGGAGCTTTGAAACTAAAGATTTGTAGATTGTTTTTAGTCACACTGTCTTCTTTGTGATTTGATATGTTCGATTGACTTATTGATCATAATATGTGAACCCATCAGTGCCCAAGACTACAAAATTGGCCTACAATTAATGGCGATATGTTTTTTTTGGTATCTTCAGCACTGAGAGCAAAACCCTACCCCTTGATTCCATAATCTCCTAATGTTCTCAACATAAATGATTATTTTTTTTTGGTTGCCACACACAGTGGATCCCTGGCTCCTTGTGGAGGCAAAACTTTACTTCTTTTTTGTCTTGGTTCACTAGACTTTCACAAAAGCTTAGCTTTTTTATAGTTGTACCGTGACTATATGTTGAAGCTTCACTTCTTATAGCCGTTGATTTTTGTAAAAAAAAACAAGTTATTGTGGGTTTTGCGAAAAATTGTGGTTTTGACAGAAAAATAAGATTTTATTTTTTTTAGCGAAAGATAAATCTCCAAGATTTTTGGCTGAAAATAAGATTATGTGTTTTTGACGGAAAATGAAATATACCTTTTTGGTTAAAAAACGATATTCTACAGTTTTTTTTATTAGAAACGAGATTTCACGGTATTGACGAGAATATGAGATTTTATGAATTTGCCAGACAAAAGAATTTTGCAAATTTTGTGAGAAAATGGAATTTCGCAGTTTTGACGGAACAATGTGATTTTTGCGGTTCTGACGAGAAAAATGAGATTTTGCAATTTTGACATGAAAAAACAACATTAGATGATTTTAATGGAAATCCAAAATTCTACGGTTTTAGGTATATAATGTTTTCTTCTGTTATGACGAGAAATAACATTTTATAAATTTTTTATTAAAATATATTTATGTAATTATAACGTAAATATTCTTTATCTTTTAAAAAATTTGGATAAAAGTGTAAGAGTATATATGTATTTTTTGTGGACTCATGGATTAATATTTTTTTTACCATTTATCCATCAAATTAAACGGATAATAGATCAAGTCAACCTATTTGCTAAAAATAATAAATTAATTTTGTGTTCATTTAGTAATCAATCCTAATATATTGAATTATCCATTTTGTCATTGGCCGTTCGATTGTTGTGGGACAAATCAAAACCACCCGTTACGAAATCTACTGTACGACAATCTCATAAAATAATAAAAAGATAAGATAATTTGAAAGATAGTGAGAATGATGGATGGTTTAAATAGTTAAATTAAATCGCGTAACATATTAAGAAAGAGAAAAAAAAACAATGGGTGCCATACATGTATTTAACTAGTTGAAACTAGGGGTGTTCAATATGGATAATCCGATCCGAACCAACCAAACCAAACCGAAATAAAGTAATATGGTTGTAATTTGGATATCCTAAAAATACCATTTGGATATAGTTTTTAAATATCCATGGTTTATGGTTTGGTTTGGATAATATCCGAGAAATCCGTTTAATCCGATTAAAAACCGAATAACTCATATATAACCTTAATATATATATATATATATATATTACTATATTAGTATCTAAATTTTATGTTCATGAAACTTACTAATATATATATATATATATATCACTATATTATTATATAAAATATTTGTTTATAACCTTATACATTATATAATATATAAGGTATATGCTACTAAATGTTTGTTCTATTATCCTGATTTTATATTTTTATGTTAAAAGCTACCGATTACGTACTATTTTTTTTTATAATATATTTTTATATCAATTATTGAAATTATAGTTTATTTGGATATAACCGAATAATCCTAAAACCGAGTGAATCCGAACCAAACCAAACCGTTTTAAATATGGTTATAATTTGGATACTATTTTCCCTAACCAAATAATCCGAAAATCCGAATAAACCAACCGAATCCAAACCATAATCCGGATTGAACACCCCTAGTTAAAACCAACAACCCTTTAAAAAAAATATAGAAAACACGGAATGTAACGCTTTAATTTAAGATCCATTTAACATGTAGTGAAAACGATGAATGATATTAAATTAGTTAAAAAAAGTAACGTCTCAAGAAAGGTACACAACATACGAAATGTAAAGGTTTCGGTTGTTATGATCAGTGGTGGAGATATAATTTTTTTTTATGGGGTCCTATTTTAAATTAAATAAAAAATAAAAAATAATTATTAAAACCAAAAAATAGGTAATTATTTTATTTTACTGTTATGATTGTTTTATTCATCTTAATTTTATAATTGTTTTATTCATCTTAATTTTATAATATATAGATATGAATATTAGTGAAATGAATAATGAAGAGTTACGTAAAGAATTCAATATTGGGTAAAGGTAAGCAACAAAAATGATGAAAGAAAAAAGGGTCACAGGGTTGTATCGAACGTGAGACATGGGGGTAAAGTTTGAAATAGCAAAGCCAAATTAACTAATGAGTAGAGGATTTAATTTTGTAGCATAATAAATATTAATCTGTTATTCAAATTTATTGATGAAATATAAAACATTCTTATAATATTTCATAATGCATATATATAATTATCATTTTAAATAAATATAACATTTTTTCATTTTCAAAATTTGGCTCAAGTTTCTTTGAATCTAAGCACGATATTAAACTCGCCTCTACTTCTTAAAGATCTTGACACGGCACTGAATATACACCCGTCGACAAATAAATATTTGTCTCGGACTCATTCTCATTGATCATGTTTTAATATGTTGCAAAATGGAGCTGCAAATATTTTTCCGAGAGATCATATATAATATATACCGTATACATTATCACAAAATGTTATATTTTTCCTGTGTAGTTACGAAATTTTTTTTATACCATGTAATAATTATTTTTTTAAAAAGAATGATTCTAGTAAAGAGTCCGCATTTGACCCAAAAAAAAAGAGGACCGTTGATCTGTAATTAAAAATCGAGGAAATAACTACAGCCGTCCGATGAGAACGCTTAGCCCACTTGCTCACACAAAGTCTCATAAAAATCAAATCCAATCGCGAAATTCGAAAATCAATCGCATTCTCATCTCTTTCGAAGAAACCCTAGAATGATACTTCAGTATCTTGAGGAAGAAGAACTTAAAGAAACTTCACACAAGTATTTCTTTTCTCTCCGACTCAGTAAGTAGGTTGTTTTCAATTAGGTTTTCTGGGATCGTTTGCAATTAGGGTTTGTCAATTAGGGGATCGTGTACTATTATAAATATACAAACACCTAATCTTTATTTTACTTCGAAACATGAAAATGATTAGAATGCTAATATGTCATTAGTGATAATTGTCATCGTTAATTTTTGGTGCAAAAAACTACTCATTCCGTTCCATAAAATTCATTTTCTCATCTTTTTTTAACATAATTTTTTCGTAGAAAATTCATTTTTATGAAATGGAGATAGTATTATTTTCTTATTATATGTCATTTGATTTTTTTTTTTTAACGTTGTACTATGATTCAAACCTGATTTAATAAATTAAAGTGCTATAAAAAGAGATAATGAGACAAAAATAAATAAATTATCTTCTTGTTAGTTTTTCGTTATGAAGTTTAATTTCTTAAGACTGGCATTAATTAGGATGAATTTGGCAGTTACATGTTAATCTGAAACGTTAAAAATCAGTAACTCCTAAAATACTAGACTACTCAATCGGTCATTAGCCATTCGATTGTTGTGAAACAAATCGAAACCGTCCGTTACGAAATCTACCGTACACTCAATCACATAAGATAGCTACCTCACCTGTGCTCACACAATCATACTAAAAATTTAATAAAAAAGTCAAAAAAGCCCCAATAGCAGCTGCAACTACCACCAGAAACGGACGAGGCTAACTCCGTAATTTAACACGAACGTTCTTCATCTCCCCGACGCTTAAGCTTCTCTCTAAGCAAATCAATATACCTTTCCCCAATTTTACAATCAAACCAAAAAAAACTATTGTAAATAGAGAGATAAATAAGGCGGGGAAAAAGATCACGGTTTCACAAAACTAAGTCCAAATCGGAATTGTTCTTTCTTCATAATCGGAGGTTCGTTTTTTTTGTCTCTTCTCTATGTGTATAGAAGCAATTATTGAATATATATTATTTGGGGAATTGTTAATTATATAAGCTGGAATTTAATTTTTTTCTTATGTTTTGACTTTTTTCCATTTTGGAGATTTGGGATTCGATTAATTTGATTTCTGCTTTTGGATAGAATTTTGGTTTTGCTATAATAGGATCGGAATTAAATAGCATTTAGTAAAATTGGGTAACTGTAGAAATTCTAAGGTTGGAATCAAATCCAGAGCTTTTATGTTGAATTTTTTTCAGTTTATGTTTCTGATTTGTTGTGTGTTTTTGGGTTTAATTGCAGATCTGGTGTGTTTACGTGTTGGAGAATTGAGTTCAGGCTATAAATTTTAGGACAAGACGGAAGCTGAAAGATCAAAGGAACCAATCATTGTTTTTTTGGTGCATGAGATTAGGGAATTTCATTACTGTCTATTGGGTTTATATTGATACTAGGGATTTGTTGTCTTTCGTTGTTCTTGAGGTAGCCCTCATCTTGGGAGATTATGGGAAAGAGAAACACGGTTTGGGCGAGAAATTCTAATAGGAGAGTTAGATCTAAGGATAAAGGTTCAGATGAATCAGATGAGGATTATGTGGTATCGGACGAGGATGAAGAGGAATCTGAGCCTGATATGAAGGAGTATGCTTCATCCTTAGACGGTGAAGAGGAGTCGTTTGATGGGTTTGATGCGGTGGATGAGGAGGAAGTAGATGAGGTGGAAGAAGAGGCAGATGTGATGCTAAGGCATGTCGAGTGGCCAAAAGTGAAAACTGGTCCTCGTGGTAATCGGAAGATCACAGGGTGTAAGTCCAGAAAGGTGAATCAGGTTGTATCGGATGACGAAGATGTGGATCTAGATGATGCGGATGAAGAAGAAGAGGAGTTAAGGGATTCGAGGAAGACTGTTGGAAGGTCAAATGTAAAAGCTGGGTCTTTGGATGGAGAGAAATGCGAAAGAATAGGTTTAGGAAAGCGCAGGAGAGTTTTCTATGAGGTAGAGGATGAAGATGGGGATTATCATGAGGAGGATGGCGAGGAAGAGGGAGAGAGGGATGTGGAAAATGTTAGCAATGAAAAAATGGATTTAAATCCATTGCATGATGGTGAAGATGGAGAGATGGCAACGGAAGAGCAGGACAATGTGTCACACGAGATTCAAAAGGAAGATGATGGAGATTACGAGGATGAGGATGACGATGAAGATTTTACTGCAGATGAAGATGTCTCCTTAGACGAGGAAGAGGAGGAGGAGGAAGAAACTACTGCATGTAACAAAAGATCTCTGCTTGTTTGTAAGAAAAACAAGCGAAAACAGAGATCTCGAGGAGGACATAAAAGAAGAAAGAAAAGCTCTGCAAAACCGCGTCTAACAAGGGGAAGAAAGAGACGTGGAAAAGACACAAAGAAAGGAGTTGATGAAGATGATGATGGTGATTTTGTAGATGACTGCCTACCTACAAGAAAGAAGGCGAAGACAAGATCATCAAGGTCAAGGCGTCGGTGTACTGTGGCATCAGATTCTGACATTGCGTCCTCTGGAGAATCTGATTATGAGTATACAATCTCAGAGGAGGAAAGAGAGCAGATAAGAGAAGCTGGCAGTTTGTTGAGAAGTAATGTCAAGCATGTATCATCCATAAGACAAACTACGGTCATCAAAGATTTGCCTCAGCCTCGTAAGTCTCCTGTTAAGAAAAGTGAAAAAAAGGTAGTAGAGCCAGTGAAAAAAGATGTGATGAAAAACGTTTGTGGGATTTGTCTGTCTGAGGAAGACATGCGGAGGTTGAGGGGAACTTTGGACTGCTGTAGTCATTACTTTTGTTTCACTTGTATAATGGAGTGGTCGAAAGTCGAATCTCGCTGCCCACTGTGTAAGCAGCGGTTCAGAACAATCAGTAAGCCTGCAAGATCGACACCTGGAGTAGATTTGAGAGAAGTTGTGATACCTGTACCTGAACGGGATCAGGTTTGTTTTCTCTACTCCTTCTATTGCTTTATGTCTATAATGTCTCTTAAATTGATTCACTATTTGTCCTGGTAACCTCATGCATACTGGTTGTGGTCTTTGTTCCAAATGACTCAAGTATGTCCTTCAACACCCCAGATTCTAGTAGTTTATTATGTCGATTTGTTATAGGTACCAGTAATATCAGTTTCATTTTGATTGCTTCAGATGCATGATAGACTAGACCTTATCAACTTTTGGTTAACCTAAGGACATAAATTGCATTATGTGCTGAAATAATTCGTATTGTGTTTCATGTCACTTCTCATGTGAGAAGTTTGTTTCTTAAATGGGTTTTTACTGTGTGCAGGTCTATCAACCAACTGAAGAAGAGTTGAGGAGTTATCTCGATCCTTATGAAAATACAATATGCACAGAATGTCACCAGGGTGAAGATGATGGGCTCATGCTGCTTTGTGATCTTTGTGATTCATCTGCCCATACGTACTGTGTTGGTCTTGGGAGGGAAGTACCTGAAGGAAACTGGTACTGTGAAGGTTGTAGACCCGTTGCACTTGGATCAGCTAGTTCCCACACTCATACTACATCAGAGCAACAAAGGGTCAGTGGCCTTTATAATAGACCATCACCTCTTGTAGTTTCAGGGTTATATCAAGATGCGTCTTCGCTAGTCTCCCCGCGTACACCATTTTACAATGGAGAGTACCTTTTTTCTCCAAGGCTTCCTATTGGTGATGGTCAAGGTACTTCTCCATCCGGCTTAGGGGCAACTACATTATCCAGAAGAAGGACGCTTCATAGACATATACAAAACATTATCAACAGTGATAGACTTATGAATATGGGTAGTAGTAGAAGTGGTGGAACATCGATTGCTAACTCGAGTGATGGTTTTATGAGTACACAAGTTGGTCATGGCAGAGAAACCGAACCGTCTCAACCTGCAGTTACTCAAGGAACAGGGATGTCGTTGTACACAGTCTCTGAGGAAAGATTACCCAGTAACCATTCATTGATTTCTCTAAATGATCCTGATCATTTTGGAAGTCAAGAAGCAGTCAGACGTTTGTCTAATAGTACATTTCTTGATGATCGACCTCTCGATTTAAGATTAGGTCATGGGCTGGATCAGGGTGTTCCCTTGTTTGGTAATCAACAACATCTACCTAGGTACTTGCCGAACACAGCGTCGTCCACGGCAGGAGAAAGACTGCAACAAAGAGTTAAAGCCCATCTCAAGAAATTGTCCAGTCAAATCGACTTAGGTACATTACCCAATTCCCTCTGAAATCCCTTTGTTTAAAGTAATTCTATTTTTGCTTTGCCTTGCATTCACTGTAGTCTATACAATTTTATGGTTAGTTCTCCTCAGCATGACGTCCTAGTTAGTCGTGATTATAGGGGCTCTAGGCTTAATAGCTTACATATTTTCGGAACTTTACTGAAATGTCGATTATGGCACACTTACAACTAGTTAAGTCTCTAGACTCAACTCTTGTCTGCTCTCTCTGATTGTAATTTTTAAATATACCACTACTGTTTTCTTCAGGCCAAGCCACGTTTGACGAGATTTCGACGTGCTCAATACACACGATACTGGCAGCTTGTGGACTCGAACACAAGAGCAGTGAAGTTCACCTTGTTCCGCCACCAGTGACGTGTCCTCACGACTATATGACACCTTGCAGCAGCAGTAGTAGCACTAGCACTAGCGGCAGCAGCCTGATGAAAGGATGTTGCTATTCATGTTTTGATTCATTTGTAGAGGATGTAGTTAAGATGATTCTGGACACAAGACAACCACATTGGTTGAGATTAGGACTCCACTAAGCACACCACTTGCTTCAATTGTTTAGATTTTTTTTTTTATAGAAAATTGATATTTCTTTCCTCGCTGTTCACTTTCTTTGGCATTGTATATGATACAAGTACGATTCATTCTCACTCCAAAAGAAATAATAATTTTACATTCCACTATTACTACGGAACTGTCCAACGAAAACGTAATGGTGATAACAATTGGAATTAAGAAAACATTTTAAAGCTTAGTGATACTTACCGACATAGCTTTGACGTGGGCCACCAAAGAGACCGACCTATGAGAGTGTCCGACACGTTGTTAAACAAGGGATATCCAAAACGGCAGGAAGTGCATCATTAACAAGCTAAAACGCCAAACAATGTGAAAAATTATAAATTGTCCCACATCGATCATATGCAACAATAGCAGACCACGAGAACCGGGTATATAGCAGACTCTAGTGCCATCGTCCAAATCACTTACCTGGACGGGGTCAACTCGTGATCAAGAAGACGAGTGGCCTAGGCTAGTGACCTCCATTGCACATACCGGAGGGGTGCTATGCTTAAGGTCTTCCCAAGTGGAAGAGCCTACGTCATTATTTGTGGCAGAGGGGGTTTGCGTTCGCGCAGCCCCTACCATACCTTTTTAGTCTTAAATTTTCATGCTCAAGCGGTCCTGGTGACCATGTTTAACTCAAGTGGTCGATCGCGTATATTTTGGGAAATCATTACAGCTATTCGATGAGATACTACGTTAGCCAGATTTTTTTGCATGTTTAAGCCACTATCAACAAGTTTCTGTGCTGTCTCATTGCAGACGGATAAAAAAAAGAAGTTTCTGCAGAGTAAGACTGTTATTAATGACTAAGAAATACCTCTGAGCGATTAATGGTCAACAGCATTTACAGATTTGTGTAAACTACCCACAGAGGAAATGATGGAGTTCGCAGAGAACACAAAAAGGGTTACAAGAGACCTACACATGATGTTTCTTTTCTGGACTCAGAGCTCAAGTAGCTCGTATGGAATCCACTTGATGAACGAGTTTAAGACATGCCGTTTTCCTCTTCTTCACCTTGAACCAAACCCAATCTTCTCTTGGCTACTTTTGATCTGTAACACCAAGCCTCAAAAGCTTCTGTCAAATCCGGATACAGCCCGTTCTTGCTTAACCATTCAGTCAATATCTCAGCTTGGTCTGCGGATGGCAATGCAAGAATCATTGACACAAAGGAAGATTCTAAAGCTTGCCATATCTCTCCGTCGATTTTACACTTTACAGCTTCATCTTTCTCTTCATCATTATTATCGGTAACTGTCGAGTCAACAAGAGGCTTTGCGTTTCTTACAAAAGGAAGCCATAGTTTTATCATCTGAAGCCGTTTCTCTGTTGGCAATATCACAGTTCCATAACCTATTGCTTCTACGACTTTTGCAGTCACCTCGATGACCTTGACTTTTATATCAACCTTATCTGCGACTGTAGTTTCCAATTGCTCAACTACCTTAACTAACTTCTCAGATGTGTCAACCCATGTTATAACAAAATCTCTGACCACTTCCATCTTTGTTAGTATCTGAAAAGCCCACGACAAATCCGATAGAACCATCCTAAAAGATCCGTTTTTGCCCATAAACTCAGAATCTACCAGTTTGTAGGAGATTGCTTCTAGACATTGGAAGAATCTAACAAACAGGTTCTTAACACATTCCTTTACTTCAAGCTTGATCTCTTCATCAGCAGTCACCAACGGAGCATCGTCATCTTCAGTGATCATATACTCAATCTGTTCTTGAGCCGATGATTTTATGTCGCACAAGGCCGAAGGCGGGGACGAGGTAGCGAATCTAAAAGCCGATACAAAGATTCCAATAACAGCAGACTGATCAACTGGTTGGAGACGGGCAAGAACAGGCTCTGCTTCTGATCCAATTCCTGGTATAATCCGCAAAATCTCTTCCTCTTCACCTTCTTCCCATGGAACAGCTTCCAAGTAGTTCACACAAGCAGTGACAATCTGCGGGCAACTAAGTTCTTTAGCAACACAGAGAATCCCCAACGCGCTTTTCACATTATGACACAAGTTATCCTCTGAGACATCATGAGAGACAACATAGAGAAGCCTCAAGAGATTGATATGATGATCATAATCCGATTCTTGACAAACGACTTCAACACAGTATCGCGAATCAAGAATCTTGCAAGTAGGCCATTTATCAGAGAGACGTTCAGCAAAATATCCGCTTTTCTCACTAAGAATCTTGGAATGGCAATAGATCCAATCGTCACGACCTTCTTCGTTTCTTAGTCTAACAACTATGTCACTGCTTGATCTATCACCAAATGTATACGAAGCCTCGGCTTGATCATCCTATCGAAACAACAAAACCTTTCAGCAATTAAACTCTGTCCATACAAAAACCCACCAATCAGAAAGTCATCTTTGTCTAGTATATATACTTACACGAGGCTCCATCGAGGAAAAAGCCAGATTTTTGCCGTGAATATGACGTTAATTCAACACCTGGAACATAGAATTGAGATCTAGTCACATATTTGCAGGCTAAAACCCAGAAAATCAAACAAAAACACCATTCATTAACCCAGTTTCACACATTTACCACCAGAAGAAGTATGAGCATACGCAAAGATGAATACAGAAAGCAAGAAACTTTAAATTACTAGACGAATTGATGACTATTCTTTCTAAATTCGAACTCAGACCTAGAAATAGAAAGATGAACACTTGTTGCCAAATTTATCAAAGAACAGTACCCTAAATGTTGAATCTTCAAGATTCTCAAAGGAACTTCTTCGAACAGGATTAGAGAACTAAAGCTTTGATCTTTGCATCTACGGACCACTCTGATTATATGATATCCCGATCTCTCTCCCTCTCTTGTGCACTAGCTTCTTTCTGGTACAAAATCTTTTCAATGGCTACTTGGGTGATGTGTGTCAGAACTTTGTTGGGCTCAAAATTGGGCCTTTTGGGGCTTTAAGGCCTCTTCATGGTGAAGTGATTAATCATCGTAATTCCTTCAATTAATGCGACTGTTTATTAATTTACCATAAGAGTATATATGTGACTTAAATGTGTGTTCTCTGGTTAAGTCTCTATGTTCGCTAATTACAACAAACTCAGGATTTTTCTTTGTAAGAGCTAATAAGAGCCGAAATACTTTAAGGGAGTTTTTTCTCTTGCTAATGTACATGAATCTAACTAAACAACGTCAGAAACGGCACTGGTTACAGTTTAGTCTACATATCAACTGAAACAATGTACATGTTATTAAACATTACAGAGATAGGAAAGTAAAACTAAGTGTAGCCGATGGAAGTATTTGCTGAGAAGTCTCTTTTCTTTTCTTCTCATAGCTGCCCAAGTTTTTCCTGTCACAACCAACAATAATATACCCATTTCAGTGTAACTCCACAAGTAAACAAATTTGTTCTAATCTTTTAGGGAGAAGATTAGAACCTGAAGCATCTGCATTAGTTTTGGATGTTGTTCCAGAAGCTGACACAGCTTGTCGCGGTCGCTCAGTAGAGCCTGAAAGAATTTTTGTCAGCTGTGGCACGTAATACTAAACAAAACAGTGCATCATTACCAGGGTCGTCGATTACAAACCTGAATGGCTTCTGGGGACTTGAAGTAATCTTGCAATGACATCCCCGAATCTTGTTGCTGGGAAGTCCCAGCTCCTTGTAGGCCTTGAACAGCTTGTTGCTGTGGCTGTTGTTGCATCTGAGAGATATCTTGTTGTTGATGAGGGTGATAGTAAGGCTGAACTTGGGTCTGTTGCATCATCTGCATCTGATGCATTGGAACCTGAAATGGGTTTTGCAGTGATACTCCTTGATCTGATGGTGGAGACATCTGTATGGGCGGTCTACCATGTTGAGGGGGCTGCATAGGGCGTTGTAACTGTTGTAGTTGCATCGACGGCAGCTGAGAAATAGAGGGTGCCGGCAACATATTCTGCTGCTTATCACCTCCTTGATGTGGAGAATTTCCATAGAATGGCACAGGGAGAGATGATGGCCTACTAAAACCAGGGGATGGCATTAAAGTTTGGGGAGGGTAAGAGGACATTCCAGTACCTGAAACAGATAGAATGCCTGACTGATGATCGATGGCTGGACCACTTTGCTGTTGTTCAGAGGTACCTGCACCTGCCTGGTTGTATCCATAAGATTGAACTGTAGATGTCCTAGGCGGTAACGAAGCATATGGGTTAGATGAGTATTGAGGAATTCCTGAGGGGAGTGGTGGCATATGCCGATTGGGTCCTCCCGAAGATGGTGTTCCATGACTAATAAACGGGGAAGATTGATTAGAAAGAGAATCAGAAGAATGTGGTATCACAGGTGAGACTGATGGAGGTGGCACTAGGGGCAAAGGAGGCTGGTTTGGCCTATTCTTTTGTTCATAAACCCCCCTACCATTGAATCCACCATGAATATGACCCGTATGTTGCTGATTACCCTTTGAATAGAAGCCCTGAGAACCCATTCTAGGATCAATCAAATTTTGTCCTGAAGATCCTGGAATGTTGTAAGCAGGTACAAAGCCAGAATCAGATATGCCAGTGCTCTTTGGAGCCATTTTCTTTGTTTCGTCTGCTAGTTCAACAAATTTCCTGTCTGAAGAAATGCTTGGTTCACGAATCAATGGCATCTCGGGGCGTGAAACTGATATTCTCGATGAAAATTCACTCTGAGCATTCTCATCAACATTAGACGCCAATGGTGTGCCCATGTGAGAGAATTGACTACTTCCATTTGCATCACTCTCAGTTTCTTCAACAATAGAGTGAGGAGAGTTCTGTTCAACCATGACAGGAGCAAGCTGCATAAGGTTCTCATCAGGCTGAAGAAAGGGCAACTTATCATCAGGTCCTTCACACTCCTCACCATCAAAAACTATATCTATTCCCTGTAGATCATCATCAGGATCGGCTTTGAATTGTTTTGGTTTACCTGCGACTTTTTCAGTATCTCTTGTAGGAGTAGGATTTTTCACTTGCACAACAGCCTCTCCTACCACAATGGTGGAGGCATTTTGGCCTCGTTCTCTTTGTCTGGCCATAAACTCATCAACATGAATGGATGGGGGTCGACCACTACTAGATCCTCCCCGTGAAATAGTTATTGCATTAGAATTACCAGCTGTATCAACACTCCTTTCCCTTGCGACATAGTCATCCACATGCATAGAGGGAGGCCTGCTGGTATTTGGTTTGCGCTGCCTAAAGGTATCTCTACGTGTAGGAGCAGGAGGAAGGGATACAGAACTTAGTCCCCGTTGAATTGAATTTTGGGTCGGTATATCAACAGAAGAGTTCTCGCCTTTCAGACGCCTACTAGAGCTCTCCACAGTCGGTAATTTCCTCTTCACAGGAAGAGAAGACTGGGGCAAACGCTCAGGTAACGTTTCCGGACAATCCCACCAGAACTTGTCTTCAAGTCCTCTTTGATAGAGATCATCCTCAATATTTCCAGATTCCACATCTTCCATATCAAAATTCTCAGTAGAAACCAAAATACCTTTGCAGGAGATAATATCATCAATATTCCCATCTTTTAGCAACGTCAGCAACGACCGTGATACCTTCAAATCCACAAAGAGAATAAGAAGGTCAGTGTTAAGAGGAAAACAACAAAAGTAGTCGATGGTGCACGAAACAACAGGCATGGGGTAGCCAGTACCTCATGCACATGGGGTTTCATCTCAGTTGTTGCTGAACTATCACATCCCGCAGTCATTGAACTCAATAGTGTCACCATTTGTTCAATCAAACCAATGTTTTCCTCTCTAAAAGTGTCTGTGCCATTAAAATCACTTGGAAGGCCAAATAGAGATTTTAGTCCTGCAACCTTCTTCGAGTCCAAACTGGGGGAAAAATGAAGAAAATTAGTCTACACAGCGCTTAATTTATCAATTCGAAATACCGTGTTAAACATATGTCAAATAGAATGGTTGATAGACCAGTTGGGAAAATCGAAACAAGACCGGCAATGGATGCAACTAAGCACATTTTCTAGTTAATAATTTTAAGGCTTATGTCAATTGAACAAAACCAGATTAACTAAACTGTCTGCATGCACCATATTAAGAAGATTGGTGCATCGGTTGATGTTATGTTTCATGCATCTAAACATATGTAATGAAGATGGCCATAAATCACCTAACAATTTAATCGTAAAAGACAGGAAGAATGATCCATTAACGAGGATACATAGCCAATCAGAGTGAACATTCCTATCAAATTAGTGGTAAACTGAGCCCGAAGTTAGTAGATTATGACGAGACAGGAAGTTACCTTTTACCATCAAGGCATAATCTGATGGAGCCCACGCTCAGAACGTTTACTGCCTTAATTGCCAGATTAGACAAACCATCTTTTGAATTAACTGAGTTCAATAACTTGATCCAGCAAGACAGAAAAGGGGGATCTTTCTTCATTTCTAATTGATTGAGACTCAGATTATTAGTGTCACACCACCTTTCAGATACAGGTTCTTCTTCAGCATCAGAAAACAGATGAGACAAAAGTGAAACCAGACCATCTTGGCCTTCACTACATGAGACCAGGTCTCTGAAAGTGCAAAGACAAGATAAGAGCTCATTGCCAATAGGCAACACCTGTAAAAATGAAAATCTTTCTCAGAGATCATATTTTGCTATGGAACTTTAGCACAGATCACTACAATTGTGACAACATTTAATATACCTGACAGAACTTGAGCACAAAGGGGAAAACCAACACACAGTCTTTTGGATTCAATTTGACCAATCTGTACAAGTTAACATAATTAAAGACGCAATGAGATATGAATGTGATCAAGATAAGGTAATACTAGTACCAGGTAGGTTCTGAAAACACTTACAGCTCTTTTTTCTGTAAGCACGAGAGAGGCACTTGGGAGTCGCATAGTAATGAGATTGATCTAAAAACTGGAATGCACCACTGAATCACACTAGAATCGGACACAATTCCATACTCTAGAACCATGTTTTCGCTTGGATAACTGGCATCATAACACCTTTCCATAACTTCGGCAAGCAGTTGGACGATCCCCTCCTCTAACAATAACCTCTGAAATGAATAAACTTCAGATGAAAGAGAAACAAAAGAAAGAAAATTATGATCATAAGGCAAAGGGTATGACCTTAGCGTGCGGATGCTCTAATAAACTAGCCAAAAAACTAAGAAACCGGTAGACCTGAGTGAGAGAATAAGAGTAATTAGAAGCAGCAGAGCATAGACAGAAATACAGAAATTTAGAGAGGCGGAGTAAACACCATATAGCTTTCAGTGTCTCTTGTTGATGACTGATCTAAAATACACTCTCTGATAGATGAAAATATGGGACGCAGAAGGATGGAAGCATGTTCAACCCTTTGACATGCAATGCGAATTATGAAAACCCGAAGCATATCCTGAATGACCACCAATGCCTGTTTGAAAATAACACCATCAAACTCCAAATCATGCAGAACAGATGCTAACAAAAGCCAAAGCAGAGAAACCCTGAAGCTAACGAGAGATATAAGAACATACAGATACTGCATGATGTTGGATAATCTTTGCAATCTTTTCAAGATTGGGTGTCAAATGGTTAATCAGCTTTTCAAGGGGACCAGACTCCAAATACCAGTTGATCTGTTTCTCCTTCCGTGGACCCATCAATGTCCCAACCGCCAACTTTCTGAGTCCGCTTAACAAGGGCATGCCACTCTTCCAGAACCAGACTCCTTCAGGGAGAATATCGCTCTGGCAGTAAGAAATACATGGAGACTGAGATAAATAAGAGAATAAATAGAGATCTTCTAGTTGTTACCATATATATATAATGTCTACACACATGTACTAAATTCGGTAAAAAGAAATTAGGATGGAGTCGTATCTATTTGGCTGGAAATAAATGTTGAATTACCATCACAATCCCTAAGTAAAAAATTTAGTATAGGTGTAAGATTCATACTAGAATGCAGAGAAAACTACATGTCTCCTTCCTAAGTAAAAGATAATTAGCAGAGGTGTAAGATTCATACTAGAATGCAGAGGAAACTACATGTCTCCTTTGGACCCAAGGCAGGAACAGAGGACGTCTGGACACCAGAAAGAAGAGTGTGGAATAGCCCAGGAATCCATCCATAGACAGGCCAGCAGACAAGGGCCGACACAATGAGGTGGCACACTGCTCCAAAGCCGAGAGCAGAGTCCGGATAATGGGAGGATAAATCAGCTGCACAAGCAGCTAGCTTCGGGCTGGATAGACCACAAGCCATTGCAACCAAAGCTTAATTTTTCGAAAAGCATGTCAGCATGTAATTTATAGTATAAAAATAAAAGGCAGTAACTCACCTGACTTCACGATGTAGCCTTAGGAGCGCCTTCATTAGTTTGGTGTTTCTATACTGCTCCTTAGTTTCCTTTAGACAGTAAAGGCGATGTCAGTGACCAGAGGGATATTGACAATGCATTAGCCCACAATTAGAATTTTAATAAAGAAAAATAAAGGCAGAGTATGAAAAGCCATCGCTCTTGAGAAAACGTCTTTAATCAAATTTGTTCCGCACAATCAAATCATTGTTGCCAATACACGATGAAGAAATTAATGATGTTTAAAGTACCAGACCTGTAGTCTCTGCAGAACAGATATCAAAAGAACAAGAGACGGAATTAACAGGTCCACCAAGCTTTGTTCACGGTTACGTTCAGACAAAAAGTCAGAAATAGAACTGCAGCCATGATCGTCGTCGACCAGATAATCTGTCAAAACAAACCAAAAGATAATCATCAAAAGATTGATGAAAGTAGCTGAAAACATCATTAAGCTATCGGAAGAAAGTTATTGAAAGGTTAAATGTAAGCGATGCCATCCAACCAGTGGGAACTCTTCCCAGCATCTCCCATCATCACGTCCAAATTTAGGGGTCCAATTGTTGCCGAGAATTTAGAAGAGTAAATAGAAGCGTAGAATATATAGTCACTCACCATATATATTAGATGACCTCTCAAACATGAAGCTACAATTGACTAAAATAGCATACACAACTGTAACTGCACCCTCATCGTATAAAGCAGCCGCAACAGTCTGTAAAAATCACAACATTTCAGAACACAAAAATAAGACGACTTCGACATCTTGAGGGAAAGTAATTGCTGGACAATATAATGGCAAGGGAAACATACTGAATTATCTGAAATCAGCGCCAAAATCCGAAGTGCTGTTGTCAGCTGTGAAATAGATGACTCAGAAAGGTTAACACCTTCAAAAGATTTCTCAAAAATAACTTTTCCGAGATTATCTAGGACGTTCATCTCAGAGACATTCGTTGATTCTCCAACACCATTCTCAGCTGGTGCTAAGTCCACTGCAAGGATGCTTGATGATGATAACTGAGCATCCCCTCCAGAAGCCAAGACGGCAGCATAACGTAAAAGGCCAACTACACCATGTTTGTGATAAACCACAGCCGCATCAATCCATTTAAGTAATCGCGACGGAGCATCTTTTCGATTAGAACCACCAGGTGAGAAAGTATGCAAGGCCTTATGAAGGACTGGGGCATGTTCGATCCAAGCATGCAAGCATGATGCAGTTGAGTCAGAGACTATGACTTCAAAAGTCTCAGCGGCTGAGTGACATATCGCTAGATTAAGCGGTGAAATACCTGAAAATTAGAATGTCAAGCAAGTACTAGTTTTTGAAGGAGGATGAAAAAGAGACAACGCCAAGATAGTAAATTTAAAGATGAAGCAGGATTGGTACCACTATTTTCAACTGCTGGCTCCATATCCTTGACTGAATGCAAAGCTTCAATCAAGACTGCTACAGCCTAAAAAGAATGATAAAGTATGTTACAGGAAACCATAAGTATCACTGCTTCAATACAATTTAGAGCTTTCAGAGCAAGCGAGAGTCAACTACAAAGAAAAGGAAACAGAGTACGCACAAGAAATAAGATGATTAACTATTTTCTCAGTGTCGAAATTAAAGTCATTCATGTATGAATCTTCCCTTTTATCATCATCTTGAAAGTACAATTGCTTAAAATACCCCAACCAAATGAATATCACTACTCGCTAAAGTTTAATGAGCTCCAACAAATTTCCCATAAAACATGCAGGCTAATCATATAAAATTATGAAATCATCTACATCATGTATCTAATTTTCACAGTTCAAAACCATTTCTTGTCTTTTCAAAAATAGGTGCTCGATGCGGTGTGCTGAGTATATCTTCCTAGAAAATTTACATGACCAACACCTGTGTCTCCGATTTTCCAGAAAGATCCCATTATAACCAAAGATTTAATTTTTGTTTCCAAACAATTAAATGTATACCAGGTTTTTCACCTTAAACTTGTTTACCACTAATCAGCTCCAAAAGCAAAGCCAGAGGAACAGATGAGAATTATGAATTTATGACAGCAAGTAGCATATTGTCAGAAACCACGATGACAAAAAGAGCAGAAGTATATTATTAATATTATTCCTCGTTCCAGATTCATACCTCTGGGAAAACACCTAATGTCAGTAAAGCTTCCCGTCCACAATCAGACCTGCATTAGCAAAATGCCTTCAAGTTTATTTCATAAGAAGACAAGACAAACAAAAGCAAATTTAGGAACGCTGAGACATGACAGCAAAACATGTCTCACCTAGATAAATCACGCAGCTCCCATAAAATCCACAGAAATTCTTCTGTTTGTGGTGTTGATTTGAGTAAACGATCTACCGCACTCACCTGCATGAAGTATGTAAGAACTAGTATTATACAAGTATAATTCTACGTATGTAATGCGCTCTTTATGGTAAACTGAACCCACCACCCTCAATTGCACTTCAAGATTTATTCCAATTTCCAGTAAGCTGCAAGTAAAACCCTTGGATATCAAAACTGAGGCGTAGCGGAGTGGAACACACTCCTCCTTGTTTAGATCAACAGAGCCCTTCAGAGATTGTATTATTGTAGCTGTCAGTTGAGAATGATGTAGCAAAAAACTCAATCCTGGAAAACAGTAGAAACAAGTTGTGTTACAACTCTAATGAATATAATGATCAAGGGTGTTCTAATGAGAAAGTTAAATAATAATACCTGTGCGTGAAAACATAAGTGAAAGAATTATGTTTCCGATAAACATTGCGATATCAGTTAAGATGTCCGTAATGTCCCCAACTTCAGAATGCAGTCCAGGCATTGAGAGAAGTGCTGCTGACAAAGGCAGAAAACCACGCTCCTGTTCATTGTGAGATACTTCAAGTAAGGTTTACCAATTAGAATACGTTCTAAGGAAATTGGCTTTATTGACATAATCAGAACCGGAAAAGGATATGCCCAACTAGTCCTAAAAGGTAGAAGTCAGAGACACTATTAACCAAGTGATTTACCTTTAGAAGTCCCAACATGTGCGAATCAGTTCCAGAGTTCGAGAAGGGACACGCCCATGAAGCAGTTAGTTGACTCGTGCCTTTGTATGACAACCACCCTTCAGAGTGATCAGAAACCAAACTTCTTTCTGCATAGGCTGATGGTGAGGGATCTTCAACTGATCCAACTGACTTCATCAGCTTCTGTATTGATAGTCACCAGTAACTGTTAAAGGCCGGTCGACATGATTGCATAAACGACCAAATCACATGTAAGTCTAATCAGCAACAAACCTGGAGCTTTTGAAGTTGTGACTTAGCCTCAGATAGCACGTTCAGATTATTAGTTGTAGTCCCAGAATTGGCAAGACCTTTCAATGCTAACAACACTGCAGACTGATAGGCGATATATTAGTAACTATACAACATTATGGGCCTATCAAGATAATCCTAATGAGAAAAAAATCTAAATATGAAGAGTACCTCGTATCTTGATATAACCTCATAAATTCTCAAGCGAGAAAGAATATAAATTGCAAGAGAAGCAACTTCATGACATGGTTTCTGCATGAGTAAATTCAACAGAAGACAGTAGCCCTCACTTTTCTCAGACGGGATATTTCCATCCTCACGAGGCCACCAACCCAAAAATCCTTCACACCCAACTGAATGACGAGTAGCCTGCTCAATAACTCCAAGTAAGAGCAAAGTAATGGTGGTAGAAGTCTGAACATCATGACCAAACGAAGATACAAGCTGATCCATCACCCCAGAGTTGACAAAGTGGAGGCAGCCTTCTCGGCCAGAGCATAATAAAAAGGCCAAACTTAAACCTAGAAGAGTGGCTTTTCCCTGAAAAAAGAAAAATAAACAGCATTCATCCATGAATATCGGAGATTTCTGTCACTAGCATGTGAGAAAGCTAAAAACACTGTAGTACCTTTGAAAGCTGTGGAAGGGCAGTGCACAAGGAATCCCTCTCAAACTGAATATATGGGCTTAGCATTTCAAATAACTGTTGGGAGGTTGCCAAATAAGTCTCTGATTCAAAGGAGCTGAACTCAGCTGATGATCCAAGTGGGATGTCTGATTCTTGTATTTCATTGAGATCAAGAATGTCTTTCTTAACCTTGTCAATTATATCATGGAATATCCCAGAATCTAGGGAACTAGCCACGGCCAGACAATTCTTATTCTTTAAAAAAAAATCTACATAAGACGAGACCCCAGACACTACTGTATCGACAAATTTGTTTACTACAACATTAGCACCTAGCTGGTCAAAGACTTTAAGTACCAGCTGCAACAATCGTTTAACTTCTACAGGTACATCTACAGCAGCCAGGGGAAGAGATGCTATGTCTAGAGAGGATAGACATTCCTCTATTGTTCTGTTGACTGAGTGCAATACCAATGGCAAGTCTTCAAGATTACCTTCAGTGGAGCTCACAATATCAGTTACAGAATGACCTTCGAGAATGATATTGTACTGCCCCAAATCTTTCACGATGTTCCCATAGACGATCAAGCTCAAACTCCGATAGCTACCTCTAACCACCAGATGGTTTGTTACAACAGCCTGCAATTTTGATGAAAACAGACCTATAAGATCGGGGTGTCACTCAAAATAATCCAAGAAAATGAAACCTACAAAAAGGAATAAACAATCACTTTTTCTGATAGCATAGATGCAGGCTGGAGGTAAGATGGCAGTATAAAAGGTATCAAACTATCAATACTTCAAACTCCTTCCGTTCCCAATCCAAAGTAAAACCCTTTTACCATCTGCTACAAGTTACTCACCCTACTTTTCTACAACTAATTATCAGGACAGTACCTGGTCAAGAAAATTTCACATATACACATCTCTAGGGGAGTGTGTCTGATGTAAGTCGCATTTCCAGTCAACAGAATCGAAGTTTTTCTTTTTTTTTTGGTTAAAGGGAATCTAAGTTCTGATAGCCAATTACTCTGGTCAAAGGGCTAGAAAGGTCATGTCTCAAACATTGTACATAAGAACCAATCCAAAATACTATTACCAGCACCAGCCGCAGAATACCATACAAATCATACCCAACAAGGAAATAGAATGAAAGGGAAAAGCAGTTACCTCCACTTCCAAAGGATAGGGAGCTGAAGGGGTGTAAAGGAAAGGGTTACAAAGTCGCTTAAACTTTGATTCTCCTTCACATCTAACGAACACTTCCAATGCAAATGAAGGAGGTGAAGTTGCCCTGACAAAGAATATTGTCAACATACAGATACATAACCATTGATATCACCTACGCTAAAGGCAAACTTGGAGACACATATCATCGATTCTAAGTCACTCACCACTGAGAACAAGAAGCCGACCATTTATGAGACAAATCTAACTACAAGTGGTTAATCTACAGTACCCCGATAACTGTTTTTGTTTCTGGAAGGGAATTGACACAAAAACTAGATTTATCTTACAATGACTAAAACCTGACAATGAAAAGATCTAAACTTTAGAGCCTGAAGATTTCAACCAAAAGTCACATCTCTAAAGGCTTGAATCTTTTGTTTAGGCTACAAATTTGAGTTTTACTCGAGAAAAAATCGGATATCATTCTCCTATCAGTTACAAGAACATAGACCTCGATGGACTACAAGGCTTAGCATCAACGAGTCATTAAAGTTACAGCTGCATTGTGCGACTATGCATTCTAACTAGACTTCTAATGGCTATATTACTACTTCAAGATCCTCGATAGTTAAGAACTAGAAAGTGACATAAGAACACACACAGTCAAAAGAACATACCCGAGAAGAGAAACAGCTTGGGAAGAAGAGGAGGCATTCTGCTCCAAAAATTCGCAAGCAGTGATGATTACTGGCTCAGCAAATATCACCTATGAGAATCATAGCAAACTTAACAATAAATCTCCAGAAACGTCAAATTGAACACATAGCTTCTGACACTAAAAGACAAATCACAAAATGTAACACTTGTTCAGACTAATCCCTTACATATACAAGCAAGGAGTTCGTAATAACCATGATTCAAGAGACCCAGATTAAAAAGAACCCTAATGCAACAGTACATAGCTACATTTCAAGTGAATCATACACTAAAGAATCAAAGGAAGACAACTAAGAAGGTTACCTCGTCGACATATTCATCCAATTGAGGATGAACAAAGGTCTGAGCGAAAAGAACACAAGGCTCAGATCGAACCATGTCTTCGGAAATCGTGTACCGCTCTCAGATCAACATGAAACTGATTCAGACTCGTTACTAAACCTGAGATTAGAAAATCACGCCTCTAAATAAGAAACCCAGAAGAAAAACCCAAAATCTCTCTACTGCACTACTTTGGGATCGACAAAAACAAACCTTAGTAGACGAAGAAGAAAACGAAGCCACGGGAGGAATGCGAAAGCACGATTGGTCGATAAAGAGGAAGAAAACGTTTTTTTTTCGCCGGCGGTAATCGCTTCTTTTTTTTAACCGGCGTTGTGGAGCTTTTTAGGGTTGGGCTAGACGATGAAAGGCTCTCTCTATCCTTCGGAAATCTATCAAAAATTTTAAAAATCATAATATAGGTGTAATAATAATCCTTTAATTTCATTTCATTTTTTAACTACACTATTGTGTCATATCATATCACTAACACAGGCAATTATAATGTTAACAATAATTTATCTACTATTAAAATATCATATAATGGCTCAGACCAAAAAAAAAAAAAAATATCATATAATGGCGATGGAATATTAATATTAATACTTTAGTTTTCGAAACAAAATGGTACAATAAATTTAAAAACATAAACAACAATATGGGTCAGCAGTTGTTTTTTTTGTATGCTTGTTTTCCTATATATATACAAAAAAAAAAAAACTACATGTCGAAACGACTAAAGAGAATAAATATTGAAGATTCGGGGTTCATTATGTTTTGGCCTTTTGGGTAACAAATCTGTAAATATTGGACATTCGGGGTTCATTTACAACACAAGGACTCTGAACTCTAAAGTATAACCTTGTACTACTTCTTATTTATGCAAATTTGTGGTTGTCTTAAGAAAGCTACATATATGTATGATCATTCATTGTATAACTTCATGATAATTGTTAGTGTTGGCGCAGCCCCTAGCACTTTTCATCAGTCTTTAAGTGTTTAGCTCAAGTGGTCTAAACCTGAACATGATTTACTCAAGTGGTGCAGATTGAACTAGTGGAGAATTCATTATAACTATATGGTGAACTACTTGCTAATGCGGAGTTTTTGACAAGGTGAAACGTTTTAGGCAGAGTCTGATTGCTAGCATGAAAATACTAATCAAGTAAAACCCAAAAAAGAGAGGAAATTGCAATAAACTAAACAAGTCCTGCTTCCAAAGATACATGATGCAGAAGTTGGTAGGTTACATTGCCTATTAAGACATAAAACACTAACATTAAAGTTATTAAATTAAGATGGAAGTGTTTTCCTACTAATTTAAAATGTTTCCACATGTCTTCATATTAGATGCTTTGTTAAGCAGTCTCCATCCTCTGCGTCCGTCAGTCTATAATTTCTAGTAACCAGGAAAGGGAAAAACATAAGAACCAAGAGAAACAAGTGAAACGCAAATTCAGATTACAGATTTTCAAATAAACTTGAGTAGTCAAAAGTCAAAACATTCATCTCTACCCTTAGTGTCTTAAGCAGTGGATCAGTCCAATGTAGTTTTATGGATGAGCTAAGAATTCTCACCAACATGGAACCAAATAGTAAAAAGACAATCCGTTTTTTAATATTAAAATATTCATTTTTGAACTAAAATAATAATTCTTTTATCAAAATCATTTTTAATCTTTTAAATCACACAAAATTAATTAAAGGGAAAAACCATCATTAAAAATTAATTATAATAATAATGAGTTATAATAGAAAAACATTTTCATCATTAATTCCAAAATAAAATTAATTTGAAAATTCAAATTTTCTAAAAATAAAATATTCCAAACATCAATATAGACTTTAAGAAAAAACTAAAGCGGCCCCCAAAATTTTAAAATCATATATACATTCGTATCAAAATTTTATTGGGATTGACTAAGATTTATAAGTAAAAAAAGTTGGTCAATATATTCCAAATAATAAGGAATGTAATATAACATAATTCCTTATAAACGAATTGGAAACATATAAATCCTGGCTAAATATTATAAAATTTTGATACATATGTATAGATGATTCTGAAATTTTTGGGACTACTCTAGATTTTTCTTAAATTTTAGATTGGTTTGGAAATTTCTTTTAGAAAAATTGAATTTTCAAATTAATTTTATTTTGGAATTAATAATGAAAGTGTATTTTATATTATGAATCATTTTATGAATTTTAGAATTTTTTACGATTTTTTCTAATTTTTTTTAGGGTTGGAATTATTTTTTGTGATTTTTAAAAGAAAAAAATTAATTTTGATTAAAAAATTATTATTTTAATTAAAAAATGGATATTTTATTATTAAAAATAAAAATTTGACTTTTGGGTCTCTGATTGACACGGTCAACTCAAAGTTGAGGAATAAATGTGTAATCCGAATAGTTGGGGAATAAATTCGCTACATTGAAAAAGTTGGGGAATTAAACAACACTTTTCCCCGCAAAAGACCATACAAATTAATTGCTGATTATTATTGTTCCTTTTGTAATTTGTTTCTGTATATATAATATATATTTACCATTATAAAGTATAGGAAACCATTCGAGATAAAGGAAAAGTCTCGTTGATCTTACTATTTAGACATTATACTAGATTATTTCTTGAATTGATCATAATCATGCGCACAAAACATGATCTAAAATTTGTAAGTGTAATAAGAAAGTGAAATATTGAATGCATGCGTGGGCTTTCAACTATGGATGATTAATCAATGTAAATTGTAAAATACTTGCTCATTTCTAGTTTCACATAAGCTTACCCTATATTTCACGTAGTTAAAGTGCATAGATTATGTGTGTTGTGTCAAAACATACCAAAAGAATAAAAGTAAATATTAATATTACAGTTTTTTTAAGAAAATAATGAATATTACAAACGTCTGATTTTATCAATTTCCTGCATCACACACGAAAATTATCATTATAACAATCACCAATTTATTGATCTAATACGATTTTTATCATAGTAAGAAAAAATTAATAAATGGTATAGTGCTTACCGCTTATACACTTGCATACAATATATATAATGCATATATACCAATACAAATCAATATACATTTTACGTTATAAATGTAACTATGTAAGGAAAAAGAGTAATAAATACACCAATGTAATCAAAGATATTTGAATTTTGAAAACAAAAAGAGAAGAAAAAAAATCCAAAACAACTACCAATTTGAAAGAAGTGTTTTTTTTTTAAATACAAAATATGCAAATTGATGGTTACAAAAAAAAAAAATACATGCAAATTGTATAACTCGGATATAAGTAAATAACCAATGAATCAAAAGCATAATTTCTACATAAAATATAGTGTCATAGTCTATTAAACTACTTTGAATTCGATAATTGATATTAGAAAAGAAAATGAAAAAAAAAATATTTCCAGACATTTTTTTTTATTCTAAAATTTATCTTACAGAACTACAATCCGGAATATTAAATTTAATTCCAAATTTTATAAGATCAGATCCATAAATAATTGTACAAACCCAAAATGGACAATAATTTAATTGACACTCCAAAACCACATATATCATAATAGTTTGAGTCATATACTTTGTCTATTATATCAATCTTGGAGTATATTTGATTCTTGATGTATGTTGGACAATGTGTTTGTTACCCACCATGTATGCATGACAACATAACATACATATCTTTTTATTTTAACACACATACATAACACCATGTTGGTTAGTCCATATATAGATATATGTGACTATCATTTTTCAGGCGGCTTGTAAAAGGTTTTTCAGTATATATACAATGTATAGAGCCAGTTATTAACATTTGATAATAAACTCTTTATAAAAAGAGAATATATATTTATAACACAGTCTTAGCTACGTAATGGTTGTGGCAAAAGGAAGTGATGCTCGAACCGAATCAGAATTTTTGGTCATCCAAAACTCATGGGAAGACACTTGGTGCAATTAGGGTTTCGCGAGGATTTCTCTACATCCCGATGGTAGATTATCTATCATCAAACCTTTAGAGGCAGACGCAAATTTGCAATGAAGTTACAATGTTATTTCGACTACATTTTATTGTTAAACAACCATTGTGGAATCATTTTGGTCTCTTCACTTCGCATAGATGAATTTTCTAAAAAAAATTATGTTTCGAAAAGATAAACTTTCTCTTGTTTTAATGTAAAAATTGTTAATTTTAAGACATAATAATTGAGTTTTAAACATTACTATTAGTTTATATATATTGGAAAATGCATAATGCTGAAAAATTGTGTATTATTAATTATTTTCTTAATGTGTATGAAATGTTCAACATTTATCTTTTTAAAACGGAATGAGTAATCATTTTATAAACTCAAATAGAGGAAATTGTGATAAATTAAAGAAGTCATGCTTCCAAAGATATAGAACAGAGAAGTTATCAAGTTATAAGTTACATTCATTAGTTTAGGCATGAAACACAAAACACTAAAGACCATATGTAGAGAAAATAATTTGCTTTTTAACTTTTTTTTAATAATTAAATCTATGACACTTGGAGAGAGAAAATGATAAAAGTGTCTTCATAAAACTATGAACCACTTATTTGAAAACACCCATTCTCATTGGTTCTTTTTATTTCATAAAAGTGTCACATTCAGTTTTAAGTAACATTGTTATAGCTAGTTAGCCTGGTTAATTATATTTGGTGCCCTTGACAAACGATTTTAGTTTTAAAACTCCAATTTATATTACAAAATTCGACAAATTTAACAGGTTAGTAAAAGAGAAAAAGAAAGGGAAAGTACCGGTATTGCGCTCATAGGCGGAGGCGGGGGTGTTTGCACCGGCGGTGCTATCCCTAAAGCGGCGTCCCGCTCCCGCGCTCGTCTCCGATCGTTTGCAGGATTTGGAACTTTTGGACCAGAGCGTTTTGGTGCCCCCAATGGTGGATTCCGTGGGTAATCATCATCCATGGTACCTGAAAATCAAAGATTAATTCAAACTCATTCTAGAAAACTAGATTATCTATCATCAAACCTTTAGAGGCAGACGCAAATTTGCAATGAAGTTACAATGTTATTTCTACTACATTTTATTGTTAAACAACCATTGTGGAATCATTTTGGTCTCTTCACTTCGCATAGATGAATTTTCTAAAAAAAATTATGTTTCGAAAAGATAAACTTTCTCTTGTTTTAATGTAAAAATTGTTAATTTTAAGACATAATAATTGAGTTTTAAACATTACTATTAGTTTATATATATTGGAAAATGCATAATGCTGGAAAATTGTGTATTATTAATTGTTTTCTTAATGTGTATGAAATGTTCAACATTTTTCTTTTTAAAACGGAATGAGTAATCATTTTATAAACTCAAATAGAGGAAATTGTGATAAATTATGTATAGAATATAAAATATATTCATTTCTTAATATAAAATATATCAAAGCATTAAAAGATAATAATTATGTATAGCCCACGATCTACGAGTCATTATTGTCATTAATACATATTCTAATATTCACTTCATAAAACTATTATACCATTTGATTCTTAAAAAGTTAAAACTAGACAAATTTAACATAAGCATATAAAAAAAAAAAAAAATGTTGACATAATATATATGCATTTGCGCGCCAACACTAAAGGATCGTTGATGGCATAATAACTTGATAATTGTTATTCTAGTAATCTGACTTTCTGGGCCAATTAGAGCAGCCCAAGATCGAAAATAAAGGTCATGGCACTAATAGCATTCATTAACCCTGTCCGACACGTTGTTAAACAAGGGATCTCCAAAACGGCAGAAAGTGCATCATTAACAAGCCAAAACGCCAAACAATGTGAAATTTTTCAAATTGTCCCACACCGATCGAGATAAACAAAGGAGTACACGAGAACCGAGTATACAATAGACTCTGGTGACATCTAGCTAATTACTAGTGACCTCCATAGCGCAAATCGCAGGGCTGCTATGCTCAAGGCTTTCTAAGGGGAAGAGCCTGCGATTGACTTTCTACTAGACAGTTAGTTTAATGAGAAATAGTGGGGTGGGATTCATAACTTTTGTTGAAAAGTCTCTCACTAAAGTACCAAAACAAGCCTGAAATATGTAACATAAGTCAAGTTCTTACAATTGTTTCAGGAACATTACACACATACCCATACAGCATCAGAAAACCAGACAAACGAGTTTTCACACCGACACAAAACACTGTTGGAACAATTGGGTATAGTTACCAAACCCATAATTATTCTTCACCATATTTAACTAATTTTACACTGAGATATATTAAGGTTGTTTTCACCTAATGATGAAGAAACCTTAAAACAGAGAATGAGCCAAAGATGATTTGCCTGTTCACAGTCAAACTGGATTGGATCAAAGGAGAATCCTTTAAACCAAGGAAAAAGAGAAAACTCATTGTCCTTTTTCAAGACAAGAGTTTTTCTTTCGCCGGTATGACTGCGAAACAACGGTAAACGATCAGGTTTTGAAATTGCAGCAACCATTATCCATCGCTGCTGTTGCACTCCACTTGTTAGGCATTATCATGCCACCGAGAGAATGGACTGGAGAACTCAGGAAGTAGTTCATGCTAGTAACTTCTGATCCCGAGACATTCAATCCACTCGATAAGTTCAGAATCCCGTTTTCCGGATGAAGAACTTCAAAGTTATGAGAATTACTTTGTTGAGGCTTAGACTGAAACTGAACTGCTTAGTTCCATCAACCGTCTTTGCGTTAGTTCCACTTTTTTCCATGTTCTTACTTTTTGTGTTTAAGAATCTCCCACCAGATCCTCTAGGACTGGCGACGCCTTATGATTCCATGGTATTGCTTCGAGTTCACATAGATGGTACCGTCTTCTGATTCCATGTTTAGAGGAAGCATTACTCGACTTTGCGGTCCATAGGTTGAAATAACTCCATAGTATTGTTGTTCCACACAAGGATGCTTTGGGTACATCTAAATGACCACCAAAACAGCAAACAATACTTCGGAAAAAATTAGAGGAAACTGATTGATTACAGGCTATAAAACTGTACCGGTGACTGACTAAATCCAAATTCCAAACAAGGTGATTGCATTGAAAGAGCAACTCCATGAGGCTTTGGCACAACTCTTGAACTCTTCACATCACCTACAAACATAAGGAATTGCAATATTTAGATTCACAATAATTATTTACCAAAAAAAGAAACATTTCACAATTCAAAATTTGTATCTTGAAGAACAATAACTAATTATTTTTGGATTCTCTTATAGAAAATCTAGCTTAATTATATTCACTCTCATATTTATAAGTTACTACTGAAACATGTTCTATCACTTTTGATAATTCACAACCATTCATTTGATGACATTCATAGAGTAAGACAAAAGAAGTTAAAAGAGTTTACCAAGTGAGAAACAGAGTTGCTCTGTTTATCCACACCTTGTCCTGTCTCTCCACCAGATCCAGCCTTGATTCCCGCGAAAGTATCAGAAACTCCGGCGAGACTCTCCGTAGCCAACGGCTGAGATCCAAAAGCATTCCACCAAGAAGAAGTCATAGTTTGCATAGCCATCTCCAAAAATCCAACACAAGAAGACAAAAAACTCAAGTCAAGATTCGATGACACCTAGATGAAATTTTTTGTTCCTGTAAAAAAGATAAAACACAAAAAAGTCAACAAAGTTAAGAGTGAATCAAGTTTCAAACCTAATTGAGGAAATTTGTAAAAGAAGTTAATAATTTTGGGATTTGGTATTACGCAAAACCATATTCGAATCATCATCAAGAGACAGACTTGTTGTCTAAAGTAAGAAAGAAACCAAGAAGATAAGACATAGAAAACTGAAAATCTTTTTTAACAAACCAAACACAAGACAAGACTCCCAAATAGCAAACACAAACTCCATAAAGTATAGAGTAAGAAACAATTCAAACCTCAAATGTTGGTTAACATCAAACACACCAAAACCCAAAAGCAAAAAAGAGAAGAGAGTGATGAAAACTTACTTAGAGAAGAGAGAGTTTCAGATTCCTAGGAAGAGGCAGAGAGAAAAGCCCAATAGTTAGGAGCCATGTCGGTTCCAAATCAAGAAACAGAGATTCATTCACAAAATCTCAGCGGCTGAGTGGCATATCGCTAGATTAAGCGGTGAAATACCTGAAAATTAGAATGTTAAGCAAGTACTAGTTTTTGAAGGAGGATGACCAAGAGACAGCGCCTAGATAGTAAATTTAAAGATGAAGCAGATTTGGTACCGCTATTTTCAACTGCTGGCTCCATATCCTTGACTGAATGCAAAGCTTCAATCAAGACTGCTACAGCCTAAAAAGAATGATAAAGTATGTTACTGGAAACCATAAGTATCACTGCTTCAATACAATTTAGAGCTTTCAGAGCAAGCGAGAGTCAACTACAAAGAAAAGGAAACAGTGTACTCACGAGAAATTAGATGATTAACTATTTTCTCAGTGTCGAAATTAAAGTCATTCATGTATGAATCTTCCCTTTTATCATCATCTTGAAAGTACAATTGCTTAAAGTACCCCAACCAATTGAATATCACTACTCGCTAAAGTTTAATGAGCTCCAACAAAGATACAGAATAGCGAGGTTATTAAGTTAAAGTTTTACATTCATAAGTCTTTAAGACATAAGACGCAAAACACTAGCAGAAATTTTAAAATTAAGATGTTTCAGTACTAATTTAAAATGTTTCCACATGTCTTCATAGTAGATGCTCTCTTAGGCGATCTCCATCTTCTGCACCCGTCAAGCTTACAGTTTCTAGTAACCAGGAAGGAAATACAAAAGAACAAAAAGAAACAAGTCAGACACTAATCATGAAAAGCTTCAGTAGAGAGCTTGCAAAATCTCTTATTCTGAAACCTTGCAAAAACAGATTACAGATGTTCGAATAAACTTGAGTAGTCAAAAGTCAAAAAATTATTCTCTACCCTTAGTGTCTTAAGCAGTGAATCAGTCCAATGTAGTTTTATGGATGAACTAAGAATTCTCACCAACATGGAACCAAAAGTAAAAAGACAAGCCGTTTTCTATGAGAGGGTCATTTGCCTATCTTTCTAACAAATAGGGAGATTCGGTGTCCAGAGACCATCAATGACATAATATCTAAGTACACACAAGTTCAATCCTAGAAAATATTTATGGCAAAAGAAAAGCTGGGTCCAAAACCATACCTTAACTAAAGGAGCGGGTCTACAGAGGATGGGGAAGTTCTGGCCCTTCTGAAAGGTACGCCACAGCTTGCATTGATACTCGACAGGAGATCCATCAGGCTTCTCCTTAGCCATGAAGGTAATGTAGGCCTTTGATTTAGGTCCTCCAGTATACATACCTCTCACAATTTCCACAAATTCCACATCAAAACCCTTGAAACATTCAGAAAAGAAGCAGATTTTAGCTGTGAATATACAGTAGCTAGGTGAGCCTAATGAAACCCGGGAAACAAAACGATACCAACATTTTTTTTCCTGTGAATTTTTTTGTTGTATTTCTTGAGACAGAGATTAGCCATCTCTGCAAAGTACTCGCCGTGGGTTTGGCCGTGACGTGTAATCCCTTCCAAATCATGGACTGGCATGAATTCTAGGTAGCCATGCAATGAATCAAGCTCTGGCTCCACGTAAAACCCCTATAGAGTCAAATCAAAACTTAAGCTTGTTCTCAATCACTCAGATTGGTGAATATGGTTGAAAATGGTTACCTTGTTCTGGATGAACTGGCGTTTGAAGCGGCTCCATTTTTCCCGATGATCAGCTTCGGTGAATGGGTTTTCCTCTTTAGCAGAATCATACTCGAGCTCGTCGAAGCTATCTACACCCCATTCAGGGGCCTTCCACCACGGCGGCTTTATGAGCCCGATTTCACAATCAGAGGACGAGTCATTGTACACGACTTCACCATTCTTTATCCTAGCTCTATTCATGTAAGCCTTCGCCGCAAACTTCTTTTCCTCCTCCGAATCCGAATCCGACTCTTCCTCCACCGGGTCGGACTCAGCCTTACGCTTTGTCAGGGAAGAAGTGGCGATGGCCGGAGATTCCTGAATTGCCTCTGTTACCTCCATCAACTTGCTGCATTCTTCTTCTTTCGACGTCGCTGAACATCTTTTGAGATCCATCGATTCTAGATTCTCAGAGTAGAACCCTAGCTAGGCAATCGGGAATCACACAGCGAAAACGTCATATATACTCCAGGAAATTTGGTGACCAAAAAAAAAAAAAAAAAAAAAAAAACTACTCCAGGAAATCTCGTAATTACCTTCCTGCCCATGGTGCATCTTATATATTTACCCTATTGCCCTTTCCGTTTCCTCTGAATAAAAAAGGGAAAGTATTCTATATTTATTGGTGGCTATAAATTTTCCAAATCTTTTGTCTACATAACTATAAATTTTCCAAATTATCCTAGTTTTTAGAGATTACTAGTTTCTCACTCAGTTAACCATATCGACATGCACATCCTATCATTTAAGCATGATCAGAGCCGGTCTTGGACTAAAGTCCATATAGCAGTAGCAAGATATAAATAAAAGTTAAGGACATAAAAATCGAAAAACTTCCTTTGGTGCAGTGGTCAAAACTGGACTAAATTTTCTTCAATTTCATGAGTTTGAATCTCTGACAACTTATTTTAACAATTAAAAGGGCATCATTTTTAAAATGGGCTTTAGGCACCAGATTATGATGAGCTCTCGGTTCTTTATCATAAATCAATATGTGAAAATGTAAAATGATTTTATAATGTGGTTGTTTTACGACTTCAGAAGCTTATATCCGCGTTCGAATGAATATAGCCTCCTTGATACAGCTAGAAATATTACACAAATAACAAGTACAAGGTTGTATCATTTAGCGAGTTTAGTAGAGTCATTGTGTTGTAATGAACCCCGAATGTCCGATAATGACCCGTACGTAGGTCGTGTTATTTTTTACATGCACCTTATAATGAGAATAAAATCACTAAGTTACAACTATAACCCATTTCTAATATTTAGTTTATATATATATATATATATATATATATATATATATATATATATCTCTATCTTTCTCAATATTCATTTCTTAATATAAAATATAACAAAGCAACAAAAGATAATAATTATGTTATAGGCCACGATCTACGAGTCATTATTGTCATTAATACATATTCTAGTATTCACGTCATAAAACTATTATACCATTTGATTTTTAAGAAGTTAAAATCAGACAAAGTAAACATAAGCTTTAAAAAAAAAAAAAATATGTTGACATAATATATATGCATTTGCTCGCCGACACTAAAGAATCGTTGGTGGCATAACTTGATACACTGTAATTGTTATTCTAGTAATCTGACTTTCTGGGCCACTTTAGAGCAGCCCAAGATCGAAAATAAAGGTCATGGCACTAATAGCATTCATTAACCCTGTCCGACACGTTGTTAAACAAGGGATCTCCAAAACGGCAGTAAGTGCATCATTAACAAGCCAAAACGCCAAACAACGTGAAATTTTTCAAATTGTCCCACCCCGATCGAGATAAACAAAGGAGTACACGAGAACCGAGTATACAATAGACTCTGGTGAGTCACATCTAGCTAATTACTAGTGACCTCCATAGCGCAAATCGCAGGGCTGCTATGCTCAAGGTCTTTCTAAGAAGGGGAAGAGCCTGCGATTGACTTTCTACTAGACAGTTAGTTTAATGAGAAACAGTGGGGTGGGATTCATAACTTTTGTTGAAAAGTCTCTCACTAAAGTACCAAAACAAGCCTGAAATATGTAACATAAGCCAATTCTTACAATTGTTTCAGAAACATTACACACATACCCATACAGCATCAGAAAATCAGACAAAAGAGTTTTCACACAGACACAAAACACTGTTGGAACAATTGGGTATAGTAACCATACCCATAATTGTTCTTCACCATATTTAACTAATTTTACACTGAGATAAATTAAGGTTGTTTTCACCTAATGATGAAGAAACCTTAAAACAGAGAATGAGCCAAAGATGATTTGCCTGTTCACAGTCAAACTGGATTGGATCAAAGGAGAATCCTTTAAACCAAGGAAAAAGAGAAAACTCATTGTCCTTTTTCAAGACAAGAGTTTTTCTTTCGCCGGTATGACTGCGAAACAACGGTAAACGATCAGGTTTTGAAATTGCAGCAACCATTATCCATCGCTGCTGTTGCACTCCACTTGTTAGGCATTATCATGCCACCGAGAGAATGGACTGGAGAACTCAGGAAGTAGTTCATGCTAGTAACTTCTGATCCCGAGACATTCAATCCACTCGATAAGTTCACAGTCCCGTTTTCCGGATGAAGAACTTCAGAGTTCTGAGAATTACTTTGCTGAGGCTTAGACTGAAACTGAAACTGCTTAGTTCCATCAGCCGTCTTTGTGTTAGTTCCACTTTTTTCCATGTTCTTACTTTTTGTGTTTAAGAATCTCCCACCGGATCCTCTAGGACGGCGCAATGCATGGAGATGGCGAGAGTGATGCATATATGGCTGCAATTTACATAACATAAGCAAAAAAAATACTAATTGGAATTGATTTGCAACAAAAGTATCAAAACGGTTTTCATATGAGATACTTACCTTACGGCTTCTGTTCAGTCTGTTCTGATCAAGAACAGCAGCAGCTTTCGCACGAGACTGGCGACGCCTTATGATTCCATGGTATTGCTTCGAGTTCACATAGATGGTACCGTCTTCTGATTCCATGTTTAGAGGAAGCATTACTCGACTTTGCGGTCCATAGGCTGAAATAACTCCATAGTATTGTTGTTCCACACAAGGATACTTTGTGTACATCTAAATGACCACAAAAACAGCAAACAACACTTAGAGGAAACTGATTGATTACAGGCTATAATTTTTCCAATGCAAAAAAAATTGTACCGGTGACTGAGTAAATCCAAATTCCAAACAAGGTGATTGCATTGAAAGAGCAGCTCCATGAGGCTTTGGCACAACTCTTGAACTCTTCACATCACCTATAAACATAAGGAATTGCAATATTTAGATTCACAATAATTATCTACCAAAAAAAGAAACATTTCACAATTCAAAATTTGTATCTTGAAGAACAATAACTAATTATTTTTAGATTCTCTTATAGAAAATCTAGCTTAATTACATTCACTCTCATATTTATAAGTTACTAGTAAAACATGTTCTATCACTTTTGATAAGTTTGACTAGAACCATTCATTTGATGACATTCAAAGAGTAAGACAAAAGAAGTTAAGAGAGTTTACCAAGTGAAAAAGCTAAGTGAGAAACAGAGTTGCTCTGTTTATCCACACCTTGTCCTGTCTCTCCACCAGATCCAGCCTTGATTCCGGCGAAAGTATCAGAAACTCCGGCGAGACTCTCCGTAGCCAACGGCTGAGATCCAAAAGCATTCCACCAAGAAGAAGTCATAGTTTGCATAGCCATCTCCAAAAATCCAATACAAGAAGACAAAAAACTCAAGTCAAGATTCGATGACACCTAGATGAAATTTTTTGTTACTGTAAAAAAGATAAAACACAAAAAAGTCAACAAAGTTAAGAGTGAATCAAGTTTCAAACCTAATTGAGGAAATTTGTAAAAGAAGTTAAAGAATTTTGGGATTAGGTATTACTCAAAACCATATGTGAATCATCATCAAGAGACAGACTTGTTGTCTAAAGTAAGAAAGAAACCAAGAAGATAAGACATAGAAAACTGAAAACCTTTTTTAACAAACCAAACACAAGACAAGACTCCCAAATAGCAAACACAAACTCCATAAAGTATAGAGTAAGATACAATTCAAACCTCAAATGTTAGTTAACATCAAACACACCAAAACCCAAAAGAAAAAAAGAGAAGAGAGTGATGAAAACTTACTTAGAGAAGAGAGAGTTCAGATTCCTAGGAAGAGGCAGAAAGAAAAGCCCAATAGTTAGGAGCCATGTCGGTTCCAAATCAAGAAACAGAGATTCATTCACACAATACTAAGAGAAGAAGAGAGAGAGAGAGAGACTAACCAATTATATGAATTACAAGTGTTACTTAGCAACTATAGTTTCATCAACCAATCACCTTCAACTTTTATGCTACTCTGTTTTTGTTTCTACTTTATTTGATGATAATAATAAATTATTATTAAGTTTAATTATTGCTCTTGTTTTTTTTTTTTTTTTACTGTAGCGTTGGCTTGACGTGCTTTCTTTAAAAGCTACAATGATCCCACTTAAAACCATTTTTTTTCATTTTTCAAATATTATTATAATCAGGAATATTCCGCAAATTAATTTAAAATGCGTAGAAATCTAGATTATTCATCACTAAAAAATCCAGACTAATTTCCGAGATCCATATAAATTTAAATTTTACGTCTGTATAATTTTTATTTTATTTTTGTTATTAAAACGTTTGGTGATCTATATTTTTTCCATAATCTTCATTCTTTGTATTAGGTAGGACTAGAGTAGTGCTTGGGCTGTCAATTGCATCGTTTATAAGATCGTGGTCCTGGTAAGCTTTTTGTCATTATAAAATTTGTATATACGTCATATGAAAAAAAAAGAAACAAAAAAAGAATCACCACTCAACAAAATGATAATAAAATAAAGTAAAATAACATTTCTGACAACTTCAACAATGACATGCCACTGTAATTGCTATTATAAGCTCGTGACTCATTCTCCTATCAATTATTATATAAAGTCTACTAGAATCAACCTTGTATTAATTCTGCAAATAGACCAAACACAATAGTCACAATAGATTGACACTTGTTGAGATGTTTTCTTCTTGACTAGGTTTTCCCAAGTGTTTTTCACATATTGTCCTTTTTCTTTCCTCTTTTGTTGTGATTTTTTTAAGTAGTTCCAAGTTTGTTTTGTGACCTTGATGGTACACGTGTTATAATAAAGATTTATAAAGACGTGCAATAAGCTCTCGAGATTATATTAGCTTTGTATTTGGTTTTTGGACTTAATTTGGTAGATAATGGATTATCTTCCTTGAGCTTGGAATGATAAAGCAATACTAATATATAGTTAACACAGTCTAAATATGCTAATGTTAACAAATTGCAGAAGATAAATACATAAGTACTTAATTAATTAAGTCAAGAGGCTTGAAAATAAATAATAAAATAAGAGGCTTGAAAATATTAAACGCATATGTACATTATGTTCATATGCTAAATAATCTTTTTTGTTTTTTTTGCTGTATATTTTTTATACATTTTGTATCCGCAAACTGAAACAAAAATAGCTCAAAACTTTTATTTGTTTGTATAACCTCTAAAAGAAATGTGATAAAAAAATATTAATAAATTATTTCACATGTACATATCTAAAAAAGAGTATAAATGACTACTTAAAAATTATTTGTAAAAAAGCAGAAGTTGGTTTAGTTGAAATTGATCTAAGAAAATTAAGGTTTAGTTGGTTAATTAAAATTTTAGTGCTTGTTTTTGTTTATGTGTATAGAGTATAGTGCTTAAGCTTATCCCACCACCAGCTAATTTCTCTCCTCGCTACCACATTATTTATTAATTATTATGCACTTGCTAACTTCTACAATCTACTATATAGTATCTTCTCACAAAATTACAAAAATATCTACTTTCACTAAATAGATATACTTTATCTTTAGATGTATGGATCACAAAAAGTAATATAATAATAATTTGTGATCAACATTAAGATATCCTTTTCAAAGAAAAAACAACAATAATATATAGTTCATTTTCCAAAAACATTGTTACTAAATTATGTTTAATTTTTTAACTAGCAAATTTTTAAAAATCACATAGAAATTTCACCATATTCCAAGTACCAGTTTTTAAATAACAAAATAATAATAATTACTATTTACCAATTTGAACATTTCTGAACTCAAATAGGGATCAATTTAAACTCCACACACATATTTAATTCAAACAATTTTGTTTATCAATTAGTACATCACATCACAACAAGGTGTTGGAAAACAAAATACAATACGAGTTACGCAAAGAATGGTTATACCAAGGTATAAATTGCTAAACAAAACTGCATACAGTATATTAATATCATCATGTAGTTTGGTATATACATAGTATTTATTGGTCAGTAGGTCTGAGTGTACGTTTGTGTATCAAAAGCAGATATTAAAGACCAACCAAAGTGACGACAAAAAAAAAAAAAAAAAAAAAAAACANATTTTATATCCACATTAAATTTTCAATCTACTAAGGATCGATAGATAAGGATGGTATTTCTATATTAAACGTGCGATGGTTTTTTCATATTTTAATTAGTATTAATTAATAAATCTTCCACAATTGAGAGGTTTGGGTGGAAGTGAGATGAGCCGATTTGGTTGGACTTATCGATCATTAATAAACATGAAATTAATAAACATTTACTGGCGATTAGGGGTGTCAAAATGGTTCATCCAATCTGATTTTGACCCATAACCATTTGACCCAT
>OVAF01000020.1:0-60941 GCA_900406245.1 Odontarrhena argentea
AAAGTGATTAACGAAATTTATTGCACCCTTTATATATAATAATACCTTTAAGCTTGTGGTATATTTAAGCTTGGAGTATGATATAGAGATGCTCATGCTGCATGCATATCATTTTGCGATAGCTTAGAAGTCTTGATTAAGGAATACATATATGACCCACTTGGAGGTGCCATATGTAATGTGAATCCTTATCTTGATTTTATATATGAATAATATTATGCTAATGACTAATNAGTATAAAATATATATAAACTATGATATAGAGATGCTCATGCTGCATGCATATCATTTTGCGATAGCTTAGAAGTCTTGATTAAGGAATACATATATGACCCACTTGGAGGTGCCATTTGTAATGTGAATCCTTATCTTGATTTTATATATGAATAATATTATGCTAATGACTAATGAATTATCTGTTAATTGAAAGTGTTAGACGAATAGTTGACTGACCATAATAATGCCCACTAATTAACCTAACTTGTCCCCGAAATTTCCAGAATGAGCTACGTGTGCTGGTCCAGATGTATATTAATATTCGCACGTTTTTATACTAAAATTTCCGGTAACAAATTTGAATACAGTGTTGACCAAAAAATATGAATACAGCACCCACTCTCTGAATTATTGTTCTTGATAATTTAAAAGATAATATAAGATAAGACCGAATGGTACAAAATCATATATCATCAATCAATATTCACCTTTAATGGACTCTCTTTAGCAACAAGTACAGAGAAAATATCTTTGTAAACATGAAAGATAGATTAATACATTGATTATCTCTGTGCAACTCTTCTTGGTCCTATAACCACAAATGATGATAAGAAAAGATTTTGTCTTGTCGAATCAGCTTGTTTATATCTAGTAAAGCAGAGTTGGATACATTTCCATTGATCTTCTTGTGATCTCTGTCTCTCTTTCAGTCTAGCTTTGTAAGTACAACCATCACGCAAATGTCCTTAGCCAACCAAGTAAACGAAGAAGACCAGCATCGAGTACCCGTGATTTCTTCTCAAGCCCTAAAAATCAAAGAATGAAAATGGTTGCTTCGTATGCTCATCACAGTAATCAACAGGTCTATTTAACCGAGACACAGCTTTTCTCACCAATATCAGCAGCTACCCGATGAGCACACATCACTCCTGAGAAAGCTACAGCTATAACTCCCTGACCAGGAAAACAACTATCCCCCACGCAGTATAGACCATCTATAGCCTATTATCACCCAAACCCATTTTTCCATTAGCCAAAACCATTTAGCATTAGAACCATCTATCTTTCTTTGCCTTACCGTTGTATTGAATGGCATGCCCAATAAACCTTTGGGTGTTCCTCTTGGCATTGGTCCATAAGTTCCCTTATCCCTAGCAAGATATCGTCTGTGTGTCCTTGGTGTTCCCACCTGCCATGAAAAACTTTTAGAGCTTGCTCTCATGCATTGGATATACAGATGTCTAGTATTACGCAGACCTACTTCCACAGAAATCCGTTTTCCTTATGCCACAATTTCTACAATATGAATGGCAAATCATATAATAACAAAGAACAATCCTTACCTCCTTAAACGTAATAGATGAACGGAGCCCTGGGAACAATTTTTCCTCTAGCCTCTGTATTATTCTAGCCGCCACATCTTCTTTTTTGGCCTCGTACTCTTTCGGAGGGAGCCCCTAGTACCGAAATTTAGATAAACTGATTACTAAAGATGGTAAAATCATTGCAGTGGCTCCTATGAAAATCAGCCTCACCTCCCAATCCTCGATGGAGGAGGTTGTAAATATATGAAGTATATGCCGACCATTAGGAGCCAAAGATGGATCAAGAATGGTTGGAATGCTGAGGAAGATACTGCCATAAGGCTCCTCCAGATCCCTCCAGTCGTCCTACATTTGCAGCGAACGAACAAAGTCACAAATAAATATCCCCACCATACCTAGGAACAAAAGCTTAGTAGGAAACTAACAAACCTCAAGTACAAAATGATGGCAATCTGTATCTGGAGAAAGAACTTCTGCTTTAACACCCATGTGGATTGAAAGAAATGATGGAGCCTTGACATAGACTTTCTGAAAATCTTCTTCTTCTTTTGGAAGTTCTTCCCCTTTTAACAGCTTCCCTACAGCACGGCAAAACCCCTTTTAAGTATTCTAACAAAAGGAGGCACCTATTAAACAGTTAAATAAGTCATTGCTGACTACAAACCAAACGTATCCCATCTTGTAGCATTTGAGATTATCGTTTTAGCAAAAAATTCTCTTCCATCTGCTAGCCTGACACCGACCTGAAATTTCAAGTCCAGAAAGAAACAATTTTCCATAACCAAAAAGGAATTTGAAAAGGTCGAGGAAAAATAAAACTTGGAACTTCTGAATCAAGAGACATACAGAAACTTACAGCCTTTCCATTATCAAGTATTATGCTTTTTACATTAGCCTTGTAGAGTATTTCACTGCCTTGATCAACCAGTCCTTCTGCCAAAGACCTGGCAATCCCACCAACGCCACCAACCGGGTAGTTAATACCTCCATAGTGCCTGTCACATAAAACCTGTCCTTGAACATATAAGAAAAGAAAAGAGCAGCAAAGGAATCCTACCAAATGCCAATGCCAAAACGAGAATCCTACCATACTTGCATTGATCATTGGCGTCTGCAAAGCGTTGACTGTGCTCACAATGAAACACTGCAGGCACATATGAAGACTAATAAGCGTGCCACATTCTAGTTATATAAAATTGGGTAAAGAAACTCGCACAGGTATAGACAACAAAAAATGATTTTTTTTTTCTCACCTCTGCATCTATGAAAGACAATAACTGAGGATCCTTTATGTACTTCCGAGCTATAGCCCCAGCATTTTGGGGTAAGTAATAAGCTGTACAGCACAGCAAACGACATAACAAGATTCATGTCAGTAAATTTTGCAGCGTGCATCTGTGCAGATGTATAACCACTCACAACAATAAATACACACACACATCAAACATGGTTTAGGAGTCCATATTCATTTCAGATGGTTAAGACAAGTACCGAGTGTCAAGCATTCAAGCGGTTTCTGAAAGAACTGTCCAAAAAGGTAGATAGGCTCTTCAAGTGACTTTAATTCCAGAGAGTTCAACGAGTTGAAGATCTGTTCAACCCAAAGCAAGAACTAATATATTCAAAAGCACTTTAATAGAAAAACATCAAAGCAAAACTTCAAAACAAAATCACATCATACCTTCCAACAGTCACCATAGAATCCAAGTATCCCTTCCTTTTCATGTGGAAACTTGCTCGTAAGCTCAGCAATAAAATCATCGTATTCTCTATGAATGCGAACCGAAAGATCATTGGGAAGATGGAAATGGACAGTGGTGGGATCAGGTATAACCTCCATCTTACGACCTACAGCCTTCAATGCCTGAGTTATCAAGTTTAAATTCCCCTGTTCCCTTCAAATAAACCCATTACTTCAAATCACCACACCAAAATTCTAAATGCTTCAACTTGTATTGAGCAAAATGAAGTAAAACCAACCTTGTCACTGAAACCAAACATCACAGAAGATCCAACATCAAAAGTATAACCATCTCTTTCGTAATAACCAGAGCTCCCACCAGGAATCAAATACTTCTCGAGAACTAAAACCCTAGCTTCTTTAACAGCAAGCTGAGTCGCAGCAACCAATCCTCCAATCCCTGAACCAATTACAATCGCGTCGTACGCATCACTCTCTCCTCGGCCAATTTTATCTCTCTTCGTTCCTTCTACAGTACCAACCACACTTGAAGCAACAGATCTCACTCCAATAACATGATTCTTCTTCTTCCTAAACTCAAATTCTCGACCATGAAAACCCAATTTCGAAAAACCCAGCTCCAAATTCGATGTCTTTAACGCCGAGAACAAGGAATTGCGATCATCGCACTTTACGGAATTTTGAAAATACAGATTCATGCTGCTAAGTTCATGGCACAGATTCTTCATCGCTTATATTTATTTAAGCAGAAGGGTTTATCCAAATTTGGAACTTGATGTTCATCATTTTACTTGAAAAGAAATTGGTTGGTACAGAATTTGCAAGTGGAAAAAATATACAAATGAAGAAACTTTAAATCTTGGCCGTTGATCCTACCAATCTTCTTGGTGCAACTCATCTTAACCGTTAGATTATCATTTTATTTCCATTTCTTTCTTGGTTAGTAGTTCTATCTCAATTTAAGATTGTTTGTTGTCTGATAATGATAATATCGTGAGTTTGTCCCAAGCACCAAACTAAAGTCTGTCCAAAATACAAATAGCCATGAAAAGTTGAATGCAAGTGGTCCACCAATATTCCATGTTCGATATTCATAGAATCTGAATAATAACTCAAATAATGGTCCATGAAAATTGGAATAAAGCTTCAAGCATCAATCAATATTCAGCGTCAGATAGACTCTTTTTAGCAACTTGTAGGAGGATCGTTGAGACCGTATCTTTGAATCTATAAGACAAACACATGATAGTCCAAATATCTTCATGGTCTTTTACAAGAAATGGTTCGGTCTCATCGAATCATCTTTGTCCATAGTAAAGCCGCTTTCGCAAACATTTTCAACGATTATCTAGTGATCTCTGCTTTTCTTTCAGTTTTCTGATTCTGATTCTTCCCTTGCCTTATTATAAATAGACTGTGATGCAAGCAACTAAGAGTCTCACAAGCAACACCGAGCTCAAGCTTTTTGCTTGAGCTTTTGGCTTTGATCTCATAAAATTCTTTCTTTCGAGGCTTCTTTTCTTTCTAACTGTTCACGAAAATGGACAGGGTTATGAGAATGTCGTCTGAAAAAGGAGTGGTTATATTTACCAAGAGCTCGTGTTGCTTGTCCTACGCGGTTCAAGTTCTGTTCCAAGATCTCGGGGTTAATCCTAAGATCCATGAGATCGATAAGGATCCCGAATGCCGGGAGATCGAGAAGGCACTAATGAGGCTGGGATGTTCAAAGCCGGTACCAGCCGTCTTCATTGGTGGTAAGCTCGTTGGTTCGACCAACGAAGTTATGTCCATGCACCTAAGCAGCTCCCTAGTTCCCCTAGTGAAGCCATATATATGTTAAATACCAAATGTTTCCAAGGATTCATGAATTAGCTATGGAAATGTATTGCAAATAAGGAACATAGTTGAGCCAAATCTTTTGTAATGTGTTTTAGTATTATATTGGTTGTGTAACTTGAGAAAGTATATAATTATAAGGTTGTAATATTAATTTGAAGGTGAAAAACACTTAAGGTTAAATATAATACAGCTGGATTATCCATTTCTATTTGGTAACCAAATGATACAAATTTAAACACCGAAGAAGCAAAGCAGCTACATAAACCACATAACCAGGCCAGAATTGGTAACAAATTTCACACGGATCAAACATATTCACTACACTCTTACGCTAATATCTTCCTGTACAGTACAAAGGAAAAACAAAACAAAGTATGTATGGTGTATGATTCGAAGAAAGTTGCTATCTAGGTGTAACGGAGGGAGCAATCCCACTGACGAGGTCAGAGCCAGAGATATCCATTGATGTATAAGGATTCTTCATGCTTGAGGAAACAGATGACGACGAGGGATGAGTTGTTGTCTCAGAAAAATCCGCTGTTTTGGCCACCTGAGATTCAGGCATCAGTTCCCATATGCTTTCCAGTTCTCTTACAACTTCCGCCATTGAAGGCCTTGCATTGGTCTCTTCTCTGCAGCATCTCAGTGCTAATGTTGCAAACTTTTCAATGCATTCCGCTGGAACTGAGTTCATTCTCTTATCCACGACTGATAATATCGAACCAGACTGGTAGGCGATGTTGGCCTGACGGAATTGAAATTTTGTCAAAAGATTTAGATAATGCCAAGAAGGAGAAACAAGGTTTTAGCATCTAATATGTATTACCTCTCAGACTAAGTTCTTGCCATGTGTGATTGGTGGCATTCCAGTCAAGAGCTCCAAGAACACTACACCTAGACTATATACATCGCTTTTGTCGGTTAACTGATGAGTTAAGAAATATTCTGGGTCAAGGTAACCCTGCAAGTCGAAAAGAAAAGTCTCAGTCATGAGTTTGAGAAACAAATTACACATAAACAACAACGATAAGTTTGAGATCTTACCGGAGTCCCTTTTACAACAGTGGACACATGATGAGGTGAGATGCCTTCCATATCAGGCACTGGGGCGAGTCTTGAGAGTCCAAAATCCGCAACCTTGGCAATGAATCTAGAGTCCAACAATATGTTGCTAGCTTTGATATCCCGATGGAATATTGGTGGATCGGCTTCTGTGTGTAAATACAAGATTCCCTTGGCAGAACCTAGAGCAACCCGCAGTCTCATCGCAAAGTCTAGTGGCTCTTGTAATTTAACTGCCAAATCACAAATTTGTATATCAGATCATAAAGTGTTATCCACAAAGACTAGAGCCCGTATGAAACTTTGAAAAAAATCCCAGTAATTATTTTTTCTTCTGATACACACAGCATAAGTAATACTGTAAAAAGACTCTGTGAAAAATCAAAACATACCAGAAATGTTGTCCCGCAAAGTACCATTTTCCATGTACTCGTAAACCAGCATCTGCATATGTGACAATACAAACAATGAGAGCGCAGGAAAAGAGAAATGGACCTCAACCAAAAGTAACTTAAAGGGATAAGGTACCTGTTCGCCTTCTTCGTCACAGAATCCAACCAAAGAAACAAGGTTCCTATGATGTAATCTTGACAACAATTCAATCTCAGTTAGGAACTCTGTCTCACCCTGTAATGATCCTTCTTGTGCTCTTTTGATTGCCACAGCCTTTCCATCGCCAAGGATACCTTTGTAGACCTTTCCATAACCACCTTGCCCAATTTGAGTGGAGCTGCTAAAATTGTCCGTAGCCAAAGCTAGCTCAGCATAAGTAAAGCTCTTTACCCCTTCCATTATCAAAGATGCCTTGGAAGCTGCACATAGATGAATCAAAATTGTAACACCAAATACAAAAACATGCGACATTTCTTACTAATACATAAACCCGAAAGATAATCTACTCTGAGCACATATATATACACTCACGAGAAATATTACTTACATCGCTTTTTTCTAGCAACCATAGTGTATCCTTTCAGACGTTTCCTCATAATGATAAGGGCAATAATAGCGGTTAGCGTAACTGCAGCTGCGACTGAGCCAAGAACTATCCCTGCAATTGCGCCCTTACTTAAACTAGATGGTGAAGGAGAAGGAAACTCTGCAAAATAAAAAATTACATGACAGTCGGAACAAAAAGTGACTGTCGCTCATCTGTTATTATTAGGGACAGTGACAAACAAAGGACAATGTTACGTTTAAAGTAGTACAGAGATGTTAGCTCATTTACTTGTGCAGTGCCGAAGTTATCTAAAATAAACATCAGAGGAAGAATAGTCTGCTACTAACCATCGCTGTAGACACTTGACAATGTGAAGTTCATAAGCTCATAGGGACCAAACCGTTCGTCGTCAGGGATATTCCACCCAGTGAACATGCCCCTTATTCTCCGAACCTCGCTACTATTAAATGTGAAATTATTGTTGATGTTTGAGCCAAAAACAGGAAAGAGCTTCAAGTACATTCGAATTCTAGGTCCTTTTATCCACTGGAACGAGTCAATGCTTAGTTGAGGCAGATTCAAAGTAAGGCCAGAGGTCAAATATCGCTCGAATTCGGATCTATAAGGAATAAAATCCGAGAAACCAGGACTTTTTAACCGATATCCAACAAGCAGAGGTGCAGCACAAAAGCACCGTCTAAGAGATTCTGGAGCTAATTCAAAAGGGGGTGGGCAGTCAGAACAGGTTGTATTAGGATTTGTCGAACCCTGATTTCTATCTTCCACGGTTACAGTTCCACAGAGTTGAAGCAGATTTCCATCGGAGCATAACGGATTGCCTTGAAGCCTGGAAACTAAACAACGTCAAAACTGATACCAGAAAAGTGGACACTAATGTGGTGGAGTAGTGTGTCATATTTCAGAATGAGCAAAGATGATTAAGAAAAGTGTTATATACATCACTGAGTAGCTAGAACGAAATGCACCTAATTTTTAAACAAAAAATAAGTATGGAGTGGAATCTAATAAAGAGAAAGAAGAAAGCACAGAATCAAACCAGACGGTCACATTTGGGCGGAGATCAGATCTGCCAGTAATATTTGAAAATCCATTGTTTCGCAGATCCCTGAAAACATAAAGGAAATGATGGTTGTCAAGAGATGATAGTATAAAGAAAGTTGGTGCATGCTTGTAGTTAAAAGGAAAGCAAATATGATATTGTTTTATAACAGGCATACACTATTATACTCTCGGTTGAATTCAACTCTCTCTCCTGCCATATACTGGAGCGAACGGAACCATTCAGAGCATTGTTTGCAAGTGACCTGCCACACCGGGTAAGGAAAACAAACAAATCATCAGCCATCTTTATTGACAGAAGAACAAACAGCACCACAGAAACCAAAAAGCTCAAGACACCAATCACTTACAGCTTTTGAAGCTGTGGAAGGCCTGAGAAAGTCGTTGGAATGGTTCCCGTGAGACTGTTATTAGACAGATCGCTGCAATATTTACATCAAAAGGTATTGAAGTTATACGCGATAACAAATGAAGAGTAGATATTGCAGATTAAGAGAAAAGGTCACAATAATGAAGAGCGCTAAGAGCGTACATGGTTGTGATATTATCAGAAAGCTTCCCGGTAGGTATAGACCCATTTAACTGATTCCGACTTAGGTCCCTGGAAATTATGTTGAACAATCGAAATTAGATGTACTGTATTACCAAGACAGTTGCACGACTAAGGAATCTGTTAGATAAGTTATAGAACTTACAAATAACCAAGGTTCGGGATCCTACTAAGATCAGGTATTGGTCCTTGCAAGCTGCAGTTCCTAAGACTCCTGCCCGTGGACAGAAAGAAAAATATGCACAGGTTGGTATGGCAAATGCATATAGCTTGTGTCCGAAGAGATCAACAAGAGCAACTAGACTATCAATGTACGACGTTTGCAAACCACTATCCTAATTAGCTCAAATATGACTCATTTTCATTCCCACGGTCTATAATTTGCAAAGGTGAATTCAAATCTGACCCCCGCACTGACATTGCTGAATGATTTACTAAAACATGATAGTGCTTTCAGTCTCACACTTCAGTGACTTTGAGTTCGAGATACACTATGAAACTAGCACTTACAGTTTCAAAAGTTTAGACATGTTTCCATAAGAGGGTGGGATCGTGGTCCCATCAAAGTGATTGTTATCTAGTTGTCTGCCAAAATAGATAAAGAATGGTCAAAGAGAAAAATAATAAGTACATACTTCACCAGTTACTATAGTTAGATGTTCAGGGAAACCAACAGAAACTGCAACTGTCACAATAAACTTACAGGATCAGCAAATTTGGCATGTTTGATAATTCAGGTGGAAGATAGCCCGATAAGTTGTTGTTGTCAAGCAGTCTGTATGAAAAATAAATATGGCAATCAACATTATAAAGGTAAAGTATGGGTGGCATGCTGTAGACATGAAAAGAGTTTAGGTACACAACAGAACATTTTAAAGTAAGATTCAAAGACCAACTCACATGTGAACAATTGACGGTAGGCTTCCAAATTCGGGTGGTATCTGGCCACTAATTGAATTATTGTTCAAGTGACTGCAAAAAGATATGATGGACAGAAAATTCAAAAAAATGGAACACAATATCAAGGGGAGAGGAAACTCCTCAAACTTAATATCCATGTACTAATCGACATCAGATTAAACAACTCACAAATGCTTTGTTTTGTTTAAGTTTGCAAACGACTTGGGTAGCGGTCCTGATATACGGTTCTCATCAATCTGTATTCTGTCCAAGTTTGGAAGAAAACCAAGCTCATCTGGTAAGATTCCAGTTAATAGGTTTCCATTCAAAAGCCTGGAAAAGCACAATGGCACATACAATTTAGGAGGCAAGCCAAGACTGAGAAAATGTAGGGAAGTAAACAAGAAACATGGTTAGCAAAGATTTGTTCTAGAACGAAACTTCTGAACTTACAAGAGTTGTAAAGATTTGATATTCCCAATTTCCTTTGGTATAGTTCCTTCTATCTTGTTCCACATGAAATCCCTGACATTATAGTAGAGAAGAGGTTGCACAATACAAGAAGTAAGTTACTCAGCATTACAGGGCAAAAGATCAAAGCTGTTAAGATGTCTGAACACATACAAGATAGTAAGACGAGTCAACTGGCCAAGCTGTGGAGACAAACTCCCAGTAAAATTCATTCTGAACAATTGCCTTCGAGTAGAAGAAAAAGCAAGAAAATATCTCAAAACCAATTCCCAAGAAAAGACAAATGTTAAGAATAGACATAAAGTGAAGAAGACAATACAGTTCTGTGACATGACGATAACCATCATCGAGAGAGGAATTGAAGCAGATAACACCAGTCCAATTGGAAGTGCAAGGATCTCCTCGGCTCCAATTGTTCAATCTACGAAGAGGATCGTTCAAACTTGCTCTTATTGCTCGCAAAGCCCTCACTGGAAACCAAAAACATCACCAATCAAAATCCAAAAACAAAGAAAACCCGTTTCACAGACACAGTTTGTTTGAAGATCTAAATCGTCATAAAGAACCTTCGTCAGGATTGGTGAGTGCGTCTTGAGCAAAAGTAGAAGAAGAAGACCAGCAAGAGAAGAAGAGGAAGAGAAGAGGTAAGAGACGAGAAGAAGACATATCTCTCTGTGGAGGAAACAGAGGATACCCAAGAAGCTTGATTGATAGAGAGAGAGCTAAAAGGGAAAAGATGTGAGAGTGAAGGAGAAGACAAAGTAAGAGAAAAGTGGTTGGATTTTGGGTGAAAGCATTGAAGAGTGATGATACGACAATTTCCAAATTTGACCATTTCAGGCAGTGAAGGAGAAGGACGAGCCCTCATCAATGCTTTCACTTTGGCCGCCGCCAGCCACCTTCTCCTCCCGTCAAAAGTCAAGACCTTTATGTTTTCTGTTTTCCTAATGATTTCCTTCTCTGACCTGTCTTTGACCTTTTTGTCGTTTTTTATTTTTTTAAGGGATTAATTTGTAACTTTGGTAATTCGTTAGACAAATTAATATCGGATCAAAAAAACATTGTGTATACATTTTATTAACCATTATTCTATCCATTATGTAATAAATGCCGTTCATTACAACAAGAATCAACACATTAAATGATTTGTAGGATAATGCATTATATATGTTTGTTTAACACATATGTATATATATATAAGCAGATATCACAGACGATGATATATTCAAAATGTTTTTTTTTTGTTGTAACCATTCAAAATGTATTTCAAGTGCTTTATTAGTAGTATATATTTAACAAATACCACTAATTTGATTGTAACCTAGTTTGATTATTCTGTACTTTCAATTTCTTATTAAAGTAATGGTAGTAGGTAGATGTGCAAAGTCGATGGATGTAAAATATCATACCTTTTTATTCCACCTTGTAATTTTCTTTGCCGTGTGAAAACGAATACTAGTAGCAAATGTCATTAAGAAACGAGTTAAGTTGTATTATTATATGGATTTTTGTTGCTTAGTAAATCGATATCTATCTGTGTGCTTCTTAATTGGTCCATACTAACCTAAAAGTCATGTAAATTTTTTCTCAACTACTTCATTTTAAATATATTATGACCGAGAGTTTCGAGAAGTGCGATAAAATTGGTAAAAGGCCATTACGTAGAAGATAGAGATAATAATATGATTGTTTAAAGGAAAAAACAATGATGATCATTTGCTTAAATAAGATTTTTTTTTTTTTTTACTTAAAGATTGTTTAAATAAGATGTTGTGGCACTATTTTGAGAGAATGCATATTTTTCAAAGATGTTAAAAGGTTAACAATGAATTTTGCAATAGAAATATAATTTGTGTCGGTGGGTCTCATTTGACATTTCTATAAAGTTTATCTCGAGATCGTGGAAACTAGACTAATTAAAGAAATAAACTTTAGCGGGTAATAAGTAGGCATCATTAAGATCTTTAATTGCAATAAGGAAGTTTATGAATTGATTACCATTACCGGTCCACTTCTGGCGTTTAAGACAACGTAATACCAGAGAGGAGACTCGGCTTACAGGCTAAAAGCCTTGAACTAAAAAGCAACCTGAAAAACTCTGTTTTCTATTTCGACCATTAAGACATATGAAGAGAATGTCCACAGAAGCCCAAAATGTCGTAAAATCAGAAACCAAAAAGCCCAAAAAATAATACCAGTGGTCATATGAAGAGAAGGCCCAAAAACTATAAAAATCCGAAAAATATTACGATTTAACGCGCCAGGTAGGGGTCGAACCTACGGCCTTCTGCTTAGGAAACAGACGCTCTATCCACTGAGCTACAGGCGCTTCTTTTAGACATTATTATCAACAAACTGATATAACATTACAAAGTATATGTTTGAAAATTTGATGCCATAATTACATGTGAGAATGTTATTCACATTATAAAAATCATATTTAAAAAAGTAAAACATTAAAATCATGGAAAAATAAAATTTGAGACCAACAGAAAAGTAGACAAAATAATTTAGCCAATTTATATAGTTATCCACTTGAAAAAGCTCAAACACAAAAGAGCATCAGTTGTTTTGTTATGATCTCCAATGTCTATTTTTATCTTCCTCCAAATCTAAACACAATTTCAACAAAAACTGTTTGAATTTATGCAAGACTTTCTCCATAGTTTCCATTGACATAAAATTGTTTGATATCATTAGGCTCGAAGATATGCAAATCTTAAAAGTTTTTTTATTTTGTGATTCCAAATCTTAAGCTGGTAAGACGTGGTGAGGTGTTGTGTTGTACAATAATTGTTAAATACTGTAATAAAGTTGTAAATGTGCAAGGAGCTTCATTAAAATCGAATAATTAGTCCCAAAAATAAATGAATTGATAGTAGAAAACATAAAAGAAGGGAGACAAGATGCTGCGATGCTTCACGTGCCAATGTGCCTTTTACTTTTGATCAACTAATAATAAATCATTTGCAAATTGCAATTTATAGTTAGTGACGTCACTTCTCTCTCCTCACAGTTGAGAGAGAAAGCTTCATCGTTCATCTCCAATTCCATCTTGATTCTTCTTCACACACACACACACACACACACACATTTCTCTCCTCCACGACATTCCGATGGAGAAATCGGATCCTCCACCGAAGCTCACCGATCCGATCCCGGTTTCTTCTTTCCACCGTCGATCTCGTTCCGATGACATGTCAATGTTCATGTTCATGGATCCACTCTCCAACGCACCACCTTCCTGCGAAGACCTCCCTTCCGACGACGATCTCTTCTCCTCCTTCATCGATGTCGATAGCCTCTCTTCAAATCCGAATCCGAATCTCTCGTTTCCGAATCCTTCCCAATCCTCCAACTTCACTCCTCCTCCTTCCTCCTCCGCCTCTCGTCCTCGTCACCGTCACAGCAATTCCGTCGACGCTGGATGCGCTATGTACGCCGGTGAAATCATGGATGCTAAGAAAGCTATGCCTCCTGAGAAACTCTCTGAGCTTTGGAACATTGATCCTAAACGCGCCAAAAGGTTCTTCTTCTTCCTCCTGAATTTCATAATTACAGAATTCGAATGATTTCTGGACGAATGGTCAAATTAGGGATTTGGATTTGGATTTGGATTTCATTACAGGATCTTAGCGAATCGTCAATCTGCCGCTCGATCTAAAGAGAGGAAAGCCAGATACATTCAGGAACTCGAACGTAAAGTCCAATCGCTTCAAACCGAAGCTACTACTCTCTCTGCTCAGCTCACTCTTTTTCAGGTTTCTCTCCTTATTCAACATCTTTGCTCTCTTCTACATACAATGTACCAAATCACTAGCTTGATTACCAAGTTTTTAGGAACATTCATGTTTTGGTGAATTTAGCAGAAATCGTAATCGCTTTTCTGTTTGATTGATTGATTAGAGAGACACAAATGGATTGGCAAATGAAAACACTGAGCTCAAAATGAGGTTGCATGCAATGGAGCAGCAAGCTCAGCTTCGTAATGGTAATACAAACAAAAATGCTGATATTCTCTGTCTGCATTTTGTGGATTCTCTGTGATTTTTTTTATTTTTGGTAAATTTCGAAAACAGCCTTGAATGAAGCATTGAGGAAAGAAGTGGAGAGGATGAAGATAGAGACAGGAGAAATCTCGGGTCAATCGGATTCGTATGATATGGGAATGCAGCAGGTTCAGTATTCACCTTCAACATTCATGGCAATTCCACCATATCATGGCGGTCAAGATAACTTGCTGCAGCAGATGCAGGGTTTCAATCCGATGGAGATGTCGAATTCGCAAAGCGTATCCGACTTCTTACAGAACGGGAGACTGCAAGGTCTAGAGATAAGTAGCAATAGCACAAGCTTAGTGAAATCCGAAGGACCTTCACTCTCTGCTAGTGAGAGTAGCTCTGCGTATTGACACAAAAGACAATGATGGACGAACAAATTATTCCTTCTGTTAATAGGTTTTTGATTCGGTTTTTTCTCGATTATTTATTATTCTTTGTTTCATGTGGTGCTAATGCCAAAGTAAGGACGTATAAAGTTTGTGTTTGGTCTTCTTGTTCTTGTGTTGACAAATTTGGTGATTGGAAGTTTCATTGTTTGTTCCTCAAGGAACAGAAGAGACTTGTAAAACTTAATTTCCCTTTGGACACAATGATCTTCTATGTTTTATTACTCTCGCTTGATTTGTTCTTATATCTCTATTTTGAGTTTGGATTCGATCTAAGAACAAAAAGCTCAGGATTTGTGGCTGTATTAACAATAGAAAAAAAAGTGAGCTCAGGAGTGCGGCGATATCAACTGAGAAACCTCAGAGGGATGCAATAGAACCAACCATTGCTGAAGCCATTTTCTTCACAGCTCAGAATGCACCAGCCGGGAATCGAACCCGGGTCTGTACCGTGGCAGGGTACTATTCTACCACTAGACCACTGGTGCCACTTGTTAACGCTACCTAGCTGTAAGTTAATTATACAAGTAAAATAAGTATGGCCGTGGGCTTTAATACTGGTTCTCTTTTATTTGGTGAGATTAACCCATCATGACTACCACAACACAAGTACTTTTGCTCTGTTTGTTTCTTTTGTTGTGTCAACGCTTTGACTCTGTTATGAATCAATTTTAGCTATTGGTGGTCACTGGTGAAGAAAGTTTCGAAGTTGAATCTATCAAGTTTAATCGAAGTTGAATCTATCAAGTTTAATGAGGGGTAGCCAACTCTCTTTTCAATTATTTAGAATGGACTCGTTTGCTGAATAAATTAAGCTCTCAAAACATGCTGATGTAGGCCAAGATCAATTCAAACATGTTGAAATAACCATAAACATTGAATTTTGACCAAAAGATTTAAATTTATATGGTGATATCAGTGAGAATACTAGCACAATCTATTAAACAACATATTTGGTCTACTAGTAAAATAGTATCATGGATAAATAATGAAACCGAAACTGTGGTCAAACTTAACCTCCCTTAAATTAACGACTAAGTAAGTACCATCCCTTTTGTGGATGTTTATTCTTTGAGATGATGACGTATGCGCTGTGGTCATGCACTCTCTTTATGAATTTCCACATAATTTCCGCATCCAAAACCATATCACTTTTTATTTGTTTTTCATTTTTTATAAATAAAATCATATTTTTCCGTGGAGGATAACATGAATCTCAGAGGTAGACGATCACTTTTTTTCCTGTGAAGTATATATATTTTAAAGGCAGGCCCATTGGGCCCAGATAATGACTGTTGCCTCTCTAAACCCCTCTCTCTCTCTCTCTCTTTCTGTCTTTGTCTTAGACCTTCCCTCTTTCTGGGATCTCTAGATTTCTCTTTCCTACTTCTTCGCGCGTTCGCTTCTCCTCCACCTGAATAATCTCGATCTCGCCGGCGGAAATATTCTCCCTTTCTTCCCCCGGCGGATCAATTTCCCCATTCTTCCAATTCCAAATTCACCGATTCTCTCTAGGTCTTCCTTAGGCTTAAACCCTCATTCGATCATTCTCCCAAATCTGCATCAATGGCGATTAGGGTTACCTTCACATACTCCAGTTATGTCGCTCGCAACATTGCTTCATCCGCTTCGACTCGCGTCGTCGGTACCGGAGACGTTCGCTCATGTTTCGAGAGTTACATCCGTCCCAGAAACTTCGGTCACACCCAAGAATCTTCTGGATCTAACAATTGGTCCAACGCCTCAACCTCTCGTGTTGTTCGTCCCGCTTCTATGTACAGCACAATCGCGAGAGAGCTCCTCGAAGAAGGAAGCAAGAGTCCACTTGTATTAGGGATGATCTCTCTGATGAAATTGACTACAGGAGCTTCAGTGTTTCCGGAGATGAACGTTATGGGTATTTCTCCTTTCAAGACTTCTTCTGTGATTCCATTTCTTAGAGGCTCAAAGTGGATGCCTTGTAGTATCCCGGCCACGTTATCGACTGATCTTGCTGATGTTGATAGAGGAGAAATTGTGGTTTCGAATAGTGATGTTGCTAAAATGAAGAAGATGGAGTTAGGTGATAGTAAGGTTCCCAATGTTGGTGGAAATGGATGGGTTAATAAGTTGTTGAATATTTGCTCTGAGGATGCTAAGGCTGCTTTTACGGCTATGACTGTGTCTCTTCTCTTTCGATCTGCTTTGGCTGAGCCAAAATCGATACCTTCCACTTCTATGTATCCTACGCTTGATGTTGGTGATCGTGTTATGGCTGAGAAGGTGAGTATATATGATTGTGCGTTTGAAAGTTTACATCTTTGTGTTTATCCATGTTGTTCTGTTCTTGATTGCAAGAGCTGTTGAAAAATGGTGGCTTTAATTAATTAGGGACTAAGTTTCTTTGTTATGGTACTTGTCTTGAATGTGAATGATGCTTGTATGAGAAATCGCTAGGATGCACATCAAGATTTTAACCTGTGGTGTGGCTTATGTGCGAGTGATTGATGAGTTAATGATTTGTAATCATGATTTTGAACAAATCTGTGTCGGTTTTGGATACAGGTCTCGTACCTTTTCAGAAAGCCAGAGGTTTCAGATATAGTTATCTTCAAGGCTCCTCCTGTTTTGGTGGTAGGTCTCAAATCACCCTTTCTTGTGCTTCTAATATTCTGAAAATTTTTTGATGTTCTCTTCTGTATTGCAGGAACATGGTTACAATTGTACGGATGTCTTCATCAAAAGGATAGTTGCTAGCGAAGGTGACTGGGTTGAAGTAAGCCCTTAAATCTAATTCAGTTGTGAATTGTTCCTATTCATCCCTTGACGTCTTTGCAGACCTTTGTCGGTATTATATTTAGTTGTTTCGCGATGACCAGTCTTCCTGAAATAAACTTTTTTTTTTTTTTTGTATATCTGCAGTAGTATTAGTATTCTATCTAACCTGCTAATGCTATATCATATAGGTTCGTGATGGAAAGCTCTTAGTGAATGACACTGTTCAAGCTGAGGATTTTGTCTTAGAGCCAATTGACTATGAGATGGAACCAATGGTAAGCAAACTTACAATTCTTAATTTCATGATCATAAAAAGAATTGCCGCTAAATTGGCTTTTTTCCTGTTTATTTGCAGCTTGTCCCTGAAGATTATGTCTTTGTCCTTGGAGACAACCGCAACAAAAGCTTTGACTCTCATAACTGGTAACCACTTTGGAAGATATTTATAATTTGATGGTTCTTCTGTTTTAAATTGAGGAAACTCTGCTAATTTATGGATGATATGGTGAATGTAATAAGCAGGGGTCCACTTCCAATGAAGAACATCATTGGGAGATCTGTGTTTCGGTATTGGCCACCGAGCAAAGTTTCAGACATAATACACCATCACCAAGTTGTCCAAAAGAAAGCTATTGATGTTTCTTGATAATTGTCAGATGTGTGGATGGAATTTAGGATTAAGCAGAAGATTTTATTAGATGAGCTGTGCCAAGCATTTTGGCCCGTAGCCAACAGCACGATTCTTTCGTTCTGTGTGCTCTACTATGGAAGACATGGAATGCAAATGGGATTATCCATAAGAAAGCAAGAACGTTGATACTTTTTGCTTTGATTTTTTGGTTGTTTTGAAACCTAAAATGCAATCAGTGTAATGGCACTCGTTGTCAAGCTTAAGGGTTTAACTTTTTCTCTTGAGTTTTTTTTTTATGATGTAAAACTTGTTATGTTTCTCAGGCTTGGTATTGGTAGTAATGTTAAGTGTCCCTCCGTTCCGATCAGTGTATTATTTGTTATTACTGATGTTGTGTGTGTTAAATCCAGTTTCAGAGGAATGGTAAATATATTGTGGAGTATGATGCCAACTATTAAAGCAAAATATGATTAATTTTGTGAGGCTGAGCATAGTAAGCAAACAACGATGTTAAATCATTAAAGAAGTGGAAGATAGGTTTCTTGTAGCAAGTTTCCGCTTTACATGAAATGGACCAAAAAAGTAAGAGCTCAGGAGTGTGGCGATATCAACTGAGAGACCTCAGAGGGATGCAGTGGAACCAACCATTGCTGAAGCCAATTTCTTCACAGCTCAGAGAATGCACCAGCCGGGAATCGAACCCGGGTCTGTAACGTGGCAGGGTACTATTCTACCACTAGACCACTGGTGCTTAGATGTTTGTATCTATCTGTTATTAAATATGTTCTCCGATAGTTTTAAAAAGTGAGAGCTCTGGCGTATGTCAAATTGTCAATAACATCTTAAAATAAAACGAGTGCGAAGGTTAAATCTTCATTATGTACTAATATATAATTATATATATACACAAATAAATATTATATAACTAAGTGCGCAAACTGAAATGTGGATCGACCAAAAGGCAATCTGAAACGACGAAGTTGGTAAGAAATCAAATTAGAGTGACTAGTGTACATTCATTCATTCATTCATTAAAAGGAGTCTAAAAATCAAAACACAAGTTTCAGGTTCCCAGTGGTGGTGGTGATGAATATATCCACAGCCTTTTGAACACAGTTTGTAATACTAAAAACAACAACAACAAAAAAGAAGCTGATTCTGTATATAATAGGAAAGAAATGGATCATCAAAGCTGTCTCCCGTTTCTCCCTTCCCTACTCTTCCTTTTTCTCCAAATGGTTTTGTGGGAAGAAACCTCTCTGCTGATTTTTCAGACTCCCCTACTTCTCTGTTATGCGATTTTAAAGAGAAAGAACAAACAAACAAAAAAAAAGAGGAATTAAAAGTGTTTTTCTTTGACAAAGCTTGATACAAAAGAGACTCGTTAATAAGCAATTTCAGCTTTAGGCTTGAAAATCTTTGTTTGAGTTCCATACTGGAGCTACTGTCTTTTGCACACCCCCTCCGTCTGATAACACTCCGCTTCCGTTTTCAGCTGCTATTAGCGGATCATTCTCGCTCTCTTTCATCTGCAAAACCAAAACCATCCCTCATCAGTACGACTCATAATGGACCTGTGTATATGAATACACCTATGCCAAACAGAACGATAGCTACGAAGGATATAGCAATATAATTGCGGAATTAATGGTATAACAGAAGGAACATGATTTGAGGGAATCATCTATATATATCTCTTAAGTTGTACCATTGATTTTGCAATTGGAGTGATATCACTTTCCTCTCTCACTCTCTCTCTTTTTCTAAAGGTAATTCTTATGTGAGAAAGGGTTCCTATTGTTGTCCAGCATCCAAGATATAGCAACCTTAACGATATTAGCAGAAGATAATATACCTGAGGCAACTGAGTTGGTATTTCACTTGCTTTTTGCTGAGTCTCAATCGAGCAGAAATAGGAATACACAACCATTCCAATTACAGCTACCATAATACCAAGAATGTTACGCCAGTTGAAAGGGTCTCTCAGCAACACATAGCCAAATGCTAGAACCAGGCATGTTTTCAGATGTCCCAGAACTTGATATGTGACAGGAGACGTTTTTCCAATGACAAGAAAAGTGCTAAAGTTTACAGAGACTGATATGAGGCAGGACAGCACGATGAAGAACTGCAGTCAATAAAGAAGCATGTGTCAATAATGTCGAATCGACAAAGAGGCAAGAAGATCAGTAAGTAAGCATGTGTAAATTATCCCTCAAGCAGATGCCTGCTGGAGTCAGACTGAGTCTCACCACAACTTGAGAAGTGTACTTGAATGCAAACACGTTCTGGTTGGTTAGGAGACCATCTAAAAACGGCCCAGTGACAAATAGAGTGATCGCTTGATACGGGCAAGACTGATAAAGAAGTTGCGTGGATGAAACTTTAAACTTCTTCTGGATAGTATTTGTCATCTGTGTACAATTGGTTAAGATAACAGCTTTGAATTGGCTTAAGATGAAGTATAACGAAAAGTTGAAAGAATAGAGCAATCGGCAAAGAAAGGCTAAGCATAGGATACGATTTGAGCAACACAAGTTGTAATAACAGCCAGCAGCGACAAGACAGAACCCAGCATATTAAGCTGAAGATCTGTGACAGTTGCAATTCCAACACCGAGTAGAAGGATGGTTAATGAAAACTGAATTTTTCGACTGCAAGCAAAAATAGAAGTGTGTTAATAACTTGGCCCTTGATCAGAAACTACCTTGATAAACTCATGAGTCATGAAGCCATGAAAATTTCTGAGGATGAATTATCAACATAGAAGGACATAAAGACTATCACTAACTTGCTCAACTATTACATAGTAAATCAAATTTGAACTTGGATTTACTAAATGAAAAACGCATGACCATGAGAAAAGGTATGTCATATAAAATATTATCCTTCAAATCAACAATCAACACAAGTGAACGGAAGAGGTATAAAAAAGTAACAGAACTTTGAATGCTAACCTGAACTTTTTCCTAAAGAAGAGGGTCTCCAAGAGAACAGTACATGGGATGATTGCTAGTTTTGTCATCTATTATCATTGGAGGAGAAGATGTGTTAGAACAACACAGGTTAAAGACAGATATCACAGCATACAGTAGATTAAGTGACATAACTATACCTGGTAGAAACCAACGGAGTTAAAGCCCAAGCTGAGGTTCAATAGTCCTATGGATATCCCATTCAATATGCCAAATCCCATCACAGCTCGTGGATCAAAAGGCTTGTGTTCGAACATCTTCATCCATAATGCCACATGAAGGGAGCAAAACGTGACCAAAAGATGCCAACTTGTCAAAGTAGTAGCTGTATGTTCAAAATTACAAGAGTAAGTACATACTTAGGAGATCAATGGCATATGATGAGGTATTAGCAGTTACGGCCAAAGAGGCTTAACAATGGGGTTGAACAGCATCCTAGTCAGTCTAATACTAGATAAGAATTGTGAATGTATCTGCCTCCCAGCAATGCAACATAGAGTCCCACAGAAAAGAAGAGCTAAAGTAAATCAGCACTCCATAAAGTAACAAGACAATTCCCAATTCTGCGGATACACAACCCACAAACATCATAAAGTCATAGAGCATCTAAACCTTTCTATATTTATAACAAAGATATGAAGTATTCTTGTGCAAAGTACAGATCCAGAGGAAAAGTTTTCTCCAGCATCATGAATAATCAAAGAAGCCTGTAACACTAAAATCTACAATGAAGAAGCGGAATATCTTACCGAATGTGAAGCCAAGAGTGCTAATAAGCGCCTTGTTACAGATCACGATGGATACAGAAGATACAACAGACAAACTCAAAGCCCCGATTGTTCCCAATTGGAACTTCTGGCCCTCACTCATCTTCGCTCTCCTAATTTTTCTCTCGCTTCAATCACGATCTACAACGATCTAATCCACCAAAACTGATTCCGAATCATGCACTAAGCAGCAAAAACGTACACAAAACAAGATGGATCTGAAGGAAAACAAACCTCATTCGTGCATAACATAAACGTAAACGCGAGAGAAATCGAAGCTGGAGAAAGCTCAACTACAACAAAAATGGAGATAACAACATAAACTCGTCAGATAAACAATTTAACAAAAGCTCGGAGAAACAATAAAAGCTATAAACCCTAGATCTACCGTTACGAAACAGAGATCACGAAAATTCTGGAAGTTCAACGGATTTTCAAGAGACGCGAAACGAAAAGAAGGAGAAGATAAGGAAGAGAGAGAGGGAGAGAGGGAAATGGAAGCTTACGAGGAGAATCAGAGAACCAGAGAGAATCCAAAGTTCAATGGAGGAGAAGAGATTCAGATTTTTGGAAGGCTAATTTTTGGAAATTTGATGGTCTACACTTAGCACCACCGTCCAGAGAAAAAATAGTGAGAGAGAGAGAGAGAAAACGCAAAGGAAGAAGATAGTTTTTGGCTTTCTAAAATGTTGATACTTGATAGGTCCCACCAGTAATTAACAATAGGACGATATCGTAATTTTATACCAAAGTAAAATTCATCATCCACGTTTATTTATTTTTTTCAGTTTTATTACTCAGTCAGTCCAATTCCTCTTACTCAAAGAAACATATTGCGAATAGCTCAAAGTGTTACAGAGGACTTTAGGCTACAATCTTATGTTTCCATAGGTTCCCCTCTTGGCTGGGCTTATCTACAATCTTACAGGCGAATACCTCTCTGTTCGTTACTTTTAGTTTATCTTCATCTTAATATGTATTGTATTTCTTTAGTTCTGTTTTCAATAAAATCAGTGTTAAAAAATAAAAAAAAAAGTCAGCCAATTCCTCACCAATTAATAAATCACATTTCGTAATTCAGTTATATCTGTGGAAAAAGAATTGACTTTTCATATATTTCCTTAGAGTTGAAACTAACTAACTGCTTTTCATATCAATTTTCACATTGCAAAGTTTGTAAAATAAACAAAAACAGTTTTTAGGAAAAGTAATGAATTACTTACGGTTTATTCGCTTTATATCAGACTATATTGTAAAAATAAGGGATGTGTACTTTTTTATTATATTATCTGAAAAAATATTTAAGTTTCATAGTGCTGCTCTGGGCAAACACTTTAATTTTAATTATAGAAAAAACAAATAACTAGCCGCCATTTAAACAACAAAAAATATTCTCAAATCACAAAAAAAAAAAAGGAACATTTTTGGTGTTTTGACATTGACTATCCTTTGAAAGGATAGTCAAAGAAAATTGAGTATAAGAAAATTGTGTAGTGTTTGTCTCACTAGCAAAGGCTTGGGTAAAACTTAGAAGTTGATTTGAAAGCCACAGTGTCTGCAATGACCTGCACCGACTTGGGATCTGTCTGTGTTTCTTTCATATCTGTATTGCATCCCCAAACCCGAATCGCAAGCCTCCGACATTTCGACGAAGATTCTTTGAAATAGGTTCTGAACCAAGTGATCACATCTTTCTTCTCTATGCTTCTGAGTTCTTCTGCTTCTTTTTGGGAAAAATCAAACATGTACCTGTCACAGTTCAACTCCATTTTCATTAGTTGGTGACCCATATGGAACTAACTCACCCAAGTTTTCATATCAAGCTGTAGGCAAACCCTTGAGATTCTTACCTTTTGTCAACAATCTGACTCCATAACTCATTTGTCTCAGACAAGAGAGAGGGATCCTTTTCCAGCAATTTAGCAATCAGACCGCTTCTATAATCTTCAAAGGATTCATCATCTAGTTGTTTCTGCAGTTAAAATGAGAGTTACATTTATGGAACGAGGTGAGAAAAGCTTTATATAAAGATGGACAATTTATTTTTATTGCAAACTTACCAGTAGCCCTTCGATGTCGTTTATGAAATTGTCGATTCTCCCGAGCAAATGAACTGGACTGTACTTAGAAGATTGAACACAGAAACAGAAACCGTGTACACGATATGTTAAGCGAGGGCCACACTCGACAACGTAACCCAGCTGCTCCTTTGTCCTATAACCAAAGTCGGATATATGTAAAGTACATGAACACAATTTGATCTTTCATAACAAACTAGGGAAACATGTGATGGCTAACCTCAACTGATTGAACAATGGCTCCTCTATGATCTCATGAAAAAGATCCAGCACAGCTTTCATTTTTGTTGATTGAGCTTCTTCAGGCTCAATTTGATAGTAAAGCTGCAAATCAGATTTAGGTTCAAAGTCATAACTATGTTTTCGTCTTGGCAGACTCTTATCACAATAAAAGACAAATTTCTTTTTACCTCGACTACTGAGTTTGTTTCAGATTTGTTCTTCACATTTACATCTCTTACAAGTTTGGCATTCAGAGGGAAACGCGTTATCTGCTCTCCATGTCTAAATTTGCTTGGTAGTGGTTCAACAGTCAAGCTGTTTTTGAATATTTTTGATATATTCACTGCTTCGTCTTCCGACAAATTACCATGACACAGAGCCTCAATGAATATCTGCAAACATATCAAGAGTTTCATCAACATTCAGCTCGATTTAAACAAAACCAGAGAACAATCGCAAAAATAAAAAGCAAATCACATTGAAATTGTTTGATCCAGGATGTTACCTGAGAACGGAGTTCGGGAATGAAGCTGTTGAGATCAGTGAGAGATAAATCATTTAGTACAGACAACTTCTCATCACTGTCAAAGATTCGTTTACACAAGAGTTGCAGTCTCAGGTATGTTGAATGGTTCAAAGGTTTCATATTAGTATTTCTCAGCTGCCTCTCCATGTTTTCTTTAATATCCTGCAAGGTTAGATAGAAAGAGTAGTTGGGTAAAGAAAGAATGGAGAAATTTTTTTGAAACAAATTTAAACTTCAACATCGAACGAGAATAAAAAGTAAAATAATTATACATGCAACTGTTCGCATACCTTAAATCGATCCAGGCGTGGCATGAAGGATTTGGCTATGGCTAAGATTTTTGATAAAAGAGCTGGAATCTTTTCATTAAAGCCGTACACTTTAAGCTCTAGTTTATCACCGTACATAGATAAAGAAGTTTCAAGTTTTGCAATACTGGCCTGCAAATAGTCAGATATTCATGTCAAGACAAAAACAAATACATCTAAATGATCTTCCTATAAAGCAGTTACTTGCCTGGTATATGATCTCATTTAGCTCATCTTTAAGAAGGTTAATAAATAATTCTGTGAAAAGGCAGTTCTTCACACTGTCATATGCCCCCTTCAGATTTATGCGGAAGTAGGTATTTGCGCGAGGAACCTTAAATGTTTCGTCAAGCTTGTACCAGAACTTCATGAACGGCTCGTCAATTATACACTTAGGAGGAGTTTTTTTGGGATCCCCATCAGAATTAACGGCCCTGATAGAAAAATCACAAGGGATGAATTGGTTTTTCGAAGGGAGATGCAAAGAATCATCTACTGCTGAAGGATTGTTCCATGTTTCCATCAAAGACAATGGAACATCTTCCTCTATGTAACGAGAACCGAACCAAGGCTCATGCTGGAACTCTGAAACAAAGAAGTTTCAAAAGAAAAACAGTAAGAGTCTTAATAAGCAACCCAAAAGTTGACATACTCAACAAATTTCTGAAGTACCTTCTGACTTGATGGATTTCGAAACAACATCAATCCTCATATTTTTCGGTGTGAAGAAACCCATGAGATCTTCTATCATTTTCGGATCCCATGTCTGGTATACATAATCACCATATATAACATGCTCCACCGGATAAGCAAGCATATTCTCTGAAGAATGACATTTTCAATGGTTATTTGAGAAAAAGATAAGATAATGACGATTTACAACAATGATATACATCAATAAATGATAAGCTCTGAAAAAAATATTTAGGTTTTACATACTAACATGATATGCTAGTTTTGACGCCTTAGAATATTTACTCAAAAGGAGAATGAGCATATGTAAATACACATACCTGAGAGCTCAGCAGCATAATCATCTGCAGGCTGCTCCTCAGCATATCTGAAGTCCATGTTTCCAATATCTTGAAGTTCCTTGAATATCCATTCTTGTGGAGACACATCACGCAACAACTTGAGATATTGATAGATGTATCCAATGATGTCATAAATCTGTTAATGAAAGTTGTCATAAGGTCTAAATGAGAATGAGTAACATATCAAAATTAAAAACGACAAGAATGAGACTATATAAAGCTAGCAACGGGATATGTCAGCTTGTCAGCTACAAAGTCTAAAAGAACCCAGTATATATACAATGGAACTTAGTTAGAAAAAACAATAAGATAAATGTTACCTTCTCCAAACCAGAGTCAGTGAGATGTATGGACATGCCAAAAACATAAGCTAGAGACGAACGGTTAAGTCCATCATCCCCGACACCAGCAGACAAAGTGGTTACCCAACCCTTCCCCTTGAGAAATGAATGTAGACTTCCTCTACCCTCTAAAAAACACAATGATATAAACAAAATTTTTTTATTATCTCCAGTTTACACAAGTACACAAAAAGAAACCTTATAAAAATGATAAAATGTATGTGATTACTCACCGTGTCCTAATAGATGTGCAAGATAGTCTTCCGGCTTCTTCACATAGGCATGGCGAAGGGGAGGGAGAGTCCATGTCAAATCTAGAATATTCAGATCTTTAACCGCTTCTAGGCGATATAATTTACCGGCTTTCCAAATAGGACCAGAAGCCTCTAGAGCTGGCCTGATTTTGGATCCATCTTTGACATCACCAAACAGTTCGACAACCCAACTTTCAAGTACATCGAGAGATTCTGAGAGAGTTTAAAGGTAACTATTAAATTACATTTATTTCAAACAGCAAAACAAGCCAATATTTAGGAATGTATATAATGTTTTTCCATGAACCAGAACCAAAGACACTATAAACCTAGAGAATTTTACCTCCTCCGATGACAACGAGCTTCATCAATCCACCGTGGTAATATTCCTTGTATAATTTCACAATGCATTCCCGTAGATCAACCCCATTTTCCATTGCACCACTCAAGCTCTTCTTGTTACCTTCCAGAGCACACGAGGGACAGGTTAACAATAACTTCTTTCATTAATATCTTACAGTGGCAAGAAAGTTACACCAAGATATCCTTACCCCATGCGAACCTATTAAAAGGATGGCCCTTGGCAGACGTACAGCACTGAAATTGTTGCAGGCGACATGAATCATTTTGGAGAGCCTGGTTAAATTCTACAGAATTTGGATTTTGTTAGCATGACACTTATTAAACTATATTATATCTCAGAAAGTTGGTTGCAGATAAATCTTTAAATAATTTCTAACAAAGAAATACGGCTATGATTTAAGGCAAGAAAAACCTGAATCAACGGCAAGGACTTCTCGTTCCATGGCTTCAGTCTTCATGAGCGGTGCAACAAAAAACTGAGAGAACCTAATAACACAGAGCAATCTAAGGTCAAATAGCCTTCCAAATAAAATCAAAATGGAAAAGATAAGACCTAACAGCAAGCTCAAAGAATGGCTATGGACTAAAATTTACAGCAAGTGACATAAAAAAAAAATTGGTGAATTGCAGCTCTAACAAGTTTTGTACCTTTTCAAGGCACCTTGGAGGAATTCTCTCTTGACTTCAAAGTGATAGCACGTATGCTCCATTTCTGTGTATGCGTTAGAGGATCCTCCATGCTTAGACAAGTAACTATCGTACTACAAGCAAAACAAATTCAAACCAGTAAGATTTCAAAGATACATCATGCGAACAATATAAAGTCTATACTACAGGTTCAAAGGATATAGATAATCATCCATTCTTGAAGCTAAAGAATTGGATTAGCTGCTTTATTGAAAGATACACAACTCTGAAGTTCAAAAATCACAAAGTACTTCATTTCAAAAGAAAAATCTATCGATAGTGCAAAACCATTGCCAACATAGAAAATAGTTGAATACTTACTTCATTCTCATCAGGGAACTCAGTGCTACCCATAAAAAGCATGTGTTCTGAACAAAACATAGAAACGAAATAGAGTCAATAACTAAACAACAAAATAAGTAAATACAGACGTTGTTGTTCAAACTTAAAGAGAAGATGAAAATACCAAGAAAGTGAGCCAATCCTTGCGCCTCTGGAGGATCCAAGAAGCTTCCCATTGCAACACACATAGCTGCAGCTGCCTAAATCACACAACACAAAATCATAAGAGTTCAAATCAAAACTCAATAATAAGAAAGCATCTGATATTATCTCAAATTGAAAACCTTTTTAGTCTGCTGATCCCCTTTCCCTTTGACTTCATCCTCATCCTCATCTTCTTCCTCATCTCCTTCCTCGTCATCTTCATCATCTTCATAACTCCCATCACTATCTTCTTCTTCTCCGTCCTCGTCATCTTCATCAACTTCCCCATCCGCAGCATAGCCTTCTGGATAAATATCTGGATCGTGAATAAGCAAAGCACACAATCCATTCTTCAATTCAATCACTCTGTATAATCTCCGATCGTTCGGTGACTTCACCACTACATTGTCCATACTCGAAACGGGTTTCAATGCAGACATTGTTCTCGTCCTAAAAAGAAAACGACTCGTGAAGCACTGATGATGCTTCAACAGTATCTTCTTCTTAGGTCTGTGAGCAATGAATCCGATTCCGCCGCTATTGCCTTCTTCTGAGAAAAAAAATCACAGAATCAAAAGTTACAAATCTTGCCGTTTCCTCTATAAAGTTATGACATATGAGCCGTTTCTTAACATTAAACACGACACAATTTGTTATGTGAAAGATGAAAACGGCAGAAAAGGTACGTAGGGTTGTTCGATCCGGTTTAACTTATCTTAACCGAACCGAATCGAAATCGGGAGGTATATTTTGCCGTTGCGACCATGAAGACAAGAAATGTGAGCCGTTTTATTAATATAAAACGACACGCGTTGTTATTCACAATCGTCTTCTTCGTCACAGAAAATCGAATAGCCGGGAAAAGGGGAGAATCGGAGTGTTACAAACCTAATCGAGGCTTGGTATATGATCCAACCCGAGAAACGGAATCGACGAGCGAGAGAGAAGGAAATTCTCTGAAAAGCCCTAACATTGTCCAACAATGGTACAGTCGCAGTGGAAGGAAGCTATTCTCGAAGGAATATTCATCGAGATCGAAGAAGGAGTCGTAGAGGAGAAGAATCTCGAGCGATTAGAGAATCTAGTAGAGATTATCCACAAAGAAGGTTCGATAGTTCCCGATTCAGTGAAAGAAGCTTACTGTAGAGTTGCTGTGGAGTGCACAGCCAAGTATTTAAGTTATGAGGAAGATGAAAGAGAAGCTTTCATTGAAGCAATCAGAAGAATATGGCTTCGTAGGATTATGCCTTTATGTGATAAGGTTAGTTGTTTGGTGACTCGTGACCTTTTGGATAGCTGTAAAAGATTATGGACGGCTCACAATGATGGAACGGATTTTGAGAGTTTGATGGAAGAGGACACAAAGGAGAAAGCTTTGGTTTCTTTGAGGAAGGTTGTTTCCGAGTTGCATCCTAATCTTGATAATGTAGTTGATGATGGAAATGAGGATATGGTTGAGTCTAGTGAAGAAAGTGGAGAGACTGAGCCAATGGTCGAAGGAAGAGAGATACAAGTTTATCGAAACTCCGAGGCGTCTCAGGATGTGGATGAAGATAAAGGTCTAAACTTTGTTTCTCTCTAAGCTTTCATTATGTTTGTGATTTTGATTTTGTGGATATTGAAGGGTTTGATGCATTACCCTTATTTGTTCTGAAGGACAAGGTGGGATTTTATTTATTTTTCTACGAACTTTGTTGTAGAGAGTCTCTCGCATACTGAAGTTGAAAGACCTTCAGAAGCTGAATCTCCACCCCGTAAATTCAAGACCGTTTCTACTCCAGAATTTAAAGGAGTCCTCGGAAACCATAGAACTTCAAAACTCGAGCTGGTCAAAGCTTTAGAAGAAGGAGGGACTTCAAATTCAAACAATGAAATGGGTACACAACAAGAAAATGATGTTGATAATCCTTCTATAGCAAACACTGCACCAAAGCCTAGCTTGATGGAGCGAAAGAGCACAGCACACACTTACGAGGTAAAATCTTATTCTTTATCTCTTTTATCAAATCATATATGTCAGTGTCTTGGCCTCTTGGGTCTTCCTAGCTAGGTCAATGTAATACCCAATTCATACCCAGTCTGATTTTGACTGGCCAGCTTGATGCACTTGGTGTTAAATTTGCACTGAGCTTTTTCTTATTTGAATTGATCCCATTAATCTCTTTTCATGCAACAGTATAACGTGGAACAGGTTTTGTTTAGACGAGTCTGTTTTTCACATTTTTTGTTTGTTTGGTTAGTGGGAAGACTCCATTGATGATTCAGATGGAGAAATGGGTGATGATGGTGAAAGGAATACTAAACCAAGACGTAAAAGAATTGCAATATCTGCTTCTAAAAGCAACCAAAGTTCAAAATGTGCCAGAAGGCCGAAAGTTGCTTGGAGTACTGCTGAAACGCTAGCCGTACTGAAAGGCTATGAGAAGTACGTGAAACCTGAATAGTTCTCTTAGACATTAGATGAACATCTTTCATGCATTTCTATTGATGTGGTGTATTCTTTTGCGATTCAGGTATGGTGCAAACTGGAAGATGATCAAAAATGAGAATCCAATTCTATTTCGCAGGACTAATGTACGCACACTTATCTTTCTGCTCTTTATATATTTCTCTTGATTTAATTTAATCATGCTTCTAATAGTAGACACATTATCCCATAGGGTGATATTAAAGATAAATTCCGAGTCGAGATGAGGCGTAAAGAGCGCCATCCTTGAGTAGGTGAGTCACACATATACAGTGTCTAAGGTACTATTGATACATCGGTGCCCTATAGAGGAGAAAAACAATTTGGTAGTGCGCATTAGCATTTCAGTTCCCTGAAAGTAAAGTGCGTAGGTGGGAAAAAAGATATGAACTCTCACAAAAAGTGAACCAAGTTTCTAGAAACCAATAGTTAGGAACCTCTGCCTGTGAGCATGTGTATAACGCTGCCATGCTATAAAAAGGACAATTTGAATATGCAGGAATGATGGCTGACATTAAGAAACCAAGGTGCACCCAATAGGTTAGTTGAGCCTATGAGCTTAGGAGGATTAGTGTTTTAGTAGTTGATAGTCTTCTTTGTTTACTTTCGGCATGACAAATCACGAATGTATCTACCGTTGTTTTTACATGTGTAATCGCTAATTCAATTCCTTTATTCTTTGGTGATAGGAACTGGAGTGCTGGAGTAGGGAGCTGACTATTTTTGTGTAGACGAGTACAACTGAGCAGTGACGTAGTTGTGTCATCTATGGAATGTAAAAAAAACTGGGTCACCTTTTGACATCTAAACATTGTGTGTATGATGATGACAACATCCAGTGAATCGTTTTGTGGAGTTAACTAGCTTCCTTAGTCAATCTAGGAGCAGTTCATTTCGGTTTATATCAAACCTGTTACGGTTTCTATTGGCTTCGGAACAAGCAATGTCACAGATTCAAAAGATTGAAGGGATGTTTGGTTTAATCTAATTGCAAACGTCTTGGGTGTAGAGTAAGTTTGGTGGTGTTACATTTAATGTTTTTGGTTAGTGGTTGTATGATTGGTAGAGGTATCAGCTGGGAATTGGGAAACAGCAGCAGCCAAAACAAGTGGTCCTCTTCTTTTCTTCATGACGACAAGAAAGACATGAGCTTCTGAAACTCTCTATCTCTCTCTGCTTTTCCTCTTTAGTCATATCCTCTTCTGTGTCAGTGTTTCTTTCTCTCTCTAGCTATTATGTTTCTTCAGGCTCCATTTTCATGTTTACTGATTCCTTAATCATTAGGACTACCTGTAAACCATTTCTACTCACTACTTGATGGGTTTCTCTGACTTGTCTCCGTGTGCTTCTTGTCATCACACTCTTGGCTTTTCTCCTTCTTTTCTCGGTTCAGAGGATATTCCATCTTTCCATTTTCGTCCTTGTATTTCTTTTTTGAAAGTCTTCACTCAGAAGTCTGTCTTTCATTACTATGGCTAAACTCATCAAACCTAATCTAATCTAATCCAACCTTTTGGAATCTTAACCAGTAAAAAGTTAGTATATCGATGATTTGAAATTCTGGATTTGTTGAGATTCACGAGATTAGAGTTAGAGTTTGTTGCTGTAATTTGAAGAATCCCAAGCCATAAACTAAGCTTATTTTTGTGAAAAAGTTTGTCTTATTGTGTTCACAGTTACATACCAGATAATCAATGCTTTTTTGTTCATTGTTCATAAACCTTCCAGGAATTATATAGCTAACAACAATTTCTGGTTCTTATGTAGACTTTATGACTTCCAGCCAGACTTGAATGAAAACCTTGATGATAAGATCATGATACTCCTTGTGATTTAATGAAAGGTAACATGCTAGAAGATCCTCCAAGTCTTTAGAGGCTCTAATGTTGTTCTCTTTTATCATCTCCACCATTGATTCTCTGAAATCCTTCTTTGGATCAAGGGAGCTCTTGATTACTGCAAAACTGTCAAGAGCTTGTTTGCTCTGTAATCGCAATCTGCTTCCACGAGGCGAGACCTGAACTCTAGGAGAAGTTACTCTGAGTCTTATACCTGGAGAGTTAGCTGATGATCTTCTTCCACTAGAGACAAATGGTTTCTGATGTTTCGTCTGGATTCTACATGCGTCTTCTTCTTTCTTTTTATTGTTAACCTTCACAGATAGATTATGGGTTTTGAGCGTTCCCTTTGTTTGGTTACTTGCAGGACAGGCTTTCTCCACGGAATCTAACACCTTAGTCTCTCTGAACATTTTCATCTTAAAATCTCTCCTTTTGGTGTCTAGGACGATATGATGTGCAGAAGAAGTGAGTTTCAAGTTGCAAGTGGCAGAGAAAGAATCTTGGTTTCGAGGGAACTTGATCTTGTTCTTGTGTAAACCTGCGGAAGGTTGAGATGGCTTATAAGCAGACTTTCTTTTGCTCTGCATCATGTGAGGAGGGTTTCTTGGTGAAACTTGAAGGGTCTTAGAATCTGAGGAAGTGTGTAATCTATTGGAGGAGTAAGATCTTGAAGAGCGAGTAAGAGACTTAGACTCAGAGGACGAGTTTTTCTTTTTGGTAGTGTTTAAAGAACAAGGAGGAGGAGGAGGATTTTTTCTAGGGTTGTTCATGTTCTTGAGCTTGTGGAACCATTTACCTGAGACCAGAGCTGACAGTCCGAACTTATAATTCTTCATCTCTGTTTCTCATGGAAAAGAGAGGCAAAGCTAAAAGAGTTCTAGATCATGTGATAGAGAAAGTAAGGATGTATCATGTATGCAAAGACTACAGGTCCCACTTCGTAGGATGTCTTCTGTTTGTACCAAACCCATTTTCTCTCTGGGAAACCAATCAGCATCAAAAGTACTTGATAATTGATGAGCAAGTAACTGTTTGTAATTTTTCTTAATGATTGGTGTATATTGATAATACAGTTTTTAAAATGTAAATCGTTCCGGATCCCTAGTGGAATTGAACTAGTGATCTTGGATATCCCAAGAGCCACTAGCTAGACTTCGACAACAAACCACGTTGGTAACTGTTTCTAGTGTCATCCTCAAATATTCACTCCCAGGTGTAATTAATTGTGATTACAATGTACAGTAAACATTATACTTCTGGTATGTCAATTCGGCCAACATGACAAATGGATTGAACAAAAGAGGCAAAATCTGTTAGCCAATTCATAAGATAACAATAATGGTGTGCAAGAGACTGTAGCCATAGTGAGACATTTTTGCATAAAACTCGGCCATCTGTAATAGTTCCCATCTCATTCCCACACCAACTAGCTCCTGCTCTTGATTCCATTTAATTACAAACTCTACACATTTTAATTTAAACCAAGGTAACGTATATAAAAATACCCAAAAGTTGCATTTTAAAAACATTCTACAAAGTGAACATGGTAAACTTTCATTGTGACAAGCATCATGATTCTCACTATGGGTCTATCTAGCTCAGCGTCAATCAGCTTGTTTTTAGTCACAGCTTTAGTGCTCTAATCAGATTTAAGCTTAGACTAAATCCAAATAATAATCACAGCTTTAGTGCTCTAATCAGATTTAAGCTTAAACTAAATCCAAACAAGAAAAAGTTTGAACATACCCTGCTAATTAAGGAAGTAGTGGTTGGGTTAAGGAGTCATCAATCTCTTAAAGAATAGCATGAATACCAACGTCTGCTAAAACGAAAAGAATACCCAAGTGATGAATGGTTAGTTGTCATGGAATACTCCGAATAGAAAGAGACGGTGTCCTCAGAAGTGACAAATTGATCGATGACTAAAAGAAATATAAAAGAGTAAGTGATGGTGACTAGCAAAAACGTAGTTTAAATGATTTTGTTAACATCTTCAAAACATTTATTTAAACTTGGTTTAGAAGAAATAGTTCACACAAAAATTTAATAGTTGTGAGTTTTATTTAAAGTCATTACCACATAAATTGCATTATGTTAACTTTTTATTATCGTAGATTATGTGCGTATAGGTAAAATCTCAAGTTTTTATCATAAGTATGAAAGAACAAAAATTGCACTCCCTTTCCCTTGTTCTTTGACTTGCTGCCGACATTGACTTTATCTCCAAATTGCCAAAAAAAAAAAAAATTAAACGTTGCTATCTCTATCTAATCCAAACCTCCAATCTTTTATGTTTTTCAACAATGATTTGACGTATCCTTATCTCTATGGGTCAAACTGCTGAAAAGTAGGTAGTGATGTTGATTGGATTTGCTGTTCTGTTCGCCCCTCTCGATTCCTTAAACACTGCCATACAAAATGTGTCCAGCTCGTACAATCACAATTACGTTCCTACAATTGCCTTGAAGGTCGCGTTTCTCTTCCTCGGCATGTTCAAGATAGATTTGGTTTTTCCGTTCCTCGGTGTGACATGTTTGTACGCGGGTCTTTACATAAATTTTTTGTTTTCCTTCCTTACTTATGGAGAAATTGAAAGCTACAAAAGAGAAAAATAAACAACTATAACAAATCTAAAAACACTATAATAATTTATTCATATATATAATGAATCAATGATATATAATTCACAACACATTAAATTGGAATTGTTATTCTCTTTATTATTATGTTTTGTTAGATTGATTTGAATATTATTGTGAACCCATTGACAATTATCAACCTGTATTCTACTAGCTGCTACCCATCTTCTAGATCATGTGATATTTCTCTACATTTACAAAAATTAGACTCCTTTGCCAATATATATATATATATATATGTTTTTTCAAAGTAAATATTTATTGTGGAGATGATTTTTGCATAAGTTCATGGAACACCACCATCATGACGTACTTCAAATGCTAAGACGTGATGCCCATGTTACACCAACAACCCTCCAAACACTAACACTATACTACAACGACCAAAAACCACAAATAAAACCGAGATGGATTAGTTGAAAATGAGGCTTAAATCAACTTTCATTAATTTGAAATCAAAGCTTTCAAGATCATGCAACAAATTCATCTCCTTCTTCCATAACCGTTTTCGCAATGTCAATACAACACCATCTTCTTCTCCTTCGTCAACTTTGTTGTCTCGTTTTTGTTTTCTCAATACTAATAAGGAGCAGAGGATGAGCCAAATCAGACCCAGATGTTCCCCATGTAACACCTATTTAAATTTTCTTAAATTAAATTTTGTTTCTTAATTTCTTATTCTACAATGCCATTATTAATATATGCAGCTAGTTCAATCGATGATTCAAGTCTGAATTCAAGAAAGATGTTTCCTTTGGCTATAACGCAAAGATACAAGAAAGCGAGGACGAGTCAAGGAGACAAGGAAGATGTTGTGAAAGAGGCTTGTACAAGCTTTGAGAATTTTATGATCCATGTGATGGTTGAGGAAGGCAAAATTAATGACCTAATGGACATGGAAGAGGTTCTGTACTATTGGCAGAATCTTAATAATCCTGTCTTCATTGATCTTGTGACAAGATTCTATGGAGAGCTATGTACAGACTTGTTTCCAATCGACCATGTATGACCAAAGAGCATAAGAATTTCTTCCTTTGTGTTGTGTGTTTGTTTCTTGCGACTTACGCAGCTTCAAAGTGGACATCCAAAGAAGAACACTCCGCTTAACGAGCCTCTTAGTTCGGCCCACTGGACTATCTTTATAGCTCGGCCCAAAAAGTCAAATGTCTTCCATTTTGGTACATTTTACCCTTGAATTGTTTCTGATTTGTGGAGCAATCCATTTTTTTGATATTGGTCTGAGAGAATCACTTCATTCAATTGATAAACTCAGACCAACAAAGAATTGCCGAATTCCTCTCAAAATTTTATATTTTGGTTTCGAGTATTTGATGAGCTAGTACAAGTTAACCAAATTATATATCGTTTGATAAAAGTAATAAAACAACTTCCAAAATATTGTACGTTTTGAGCAATTATCCAAGTGTCTTGGATAGTCATTGACTTAAACATTGTCTCAAAATTTCATTGAATGTTAAAGTCTTAAAAAATAATAACAAAAGTCTGGTGAAAATTTGTAATAAATGAGCATCTAAATATTACTAAATTAAAGGATCTGGAATAAGATAATACTCTTGAGATGCTTCATGAAAGCATAGTCATCAAAAATCGAGCTTTTTTTTATCTTTTACATAGAAAAAAAAATTGTGTGGAACAATATTAACAACTCTTTCTCATACCAAATTTTATAATAAGATAAGACCACTAAAGAATTTAAAGCTTTTAAATCTGAATCTAAAATCTAAGTCTTGTTTACTCATTTAAGTTAAGAAGTAAGTCTAAGTCTTTTTCTTTTCATAGACTTCTCTCTTATAATCGAGGCAAAACCAAACACACAGTTTCATCACAAAGTGTCCAATGCCTCAACTAGAGCGGTCTAGAGATTCCACGACCAATCTGATCCTCCCTATAGCCGTCGATGGCGATTACTACGGCAGATCATCAGCCGCGGTTCCATTCAAATGGGAATCTCAGCCTGGAACTCCGAGACGACTCTTCAAAAGATCTTCTAATTCTTCTGGTTTTGATTCAGATTCGGATTCCAATTCTCCGGTTTCAGCTCCCCTTACACCTCCTCCTTCCTACTTCGCCGCTTCTCCTTGTGCCTCTACAAAGCCTATAAACCCTAAAAAACCCAAGAATCGCTTTGGTTCCTTGCTTTCCAAGAATCGTAGCGCCATGTCTTCTTCTTCCTCGTCCTCGTCTCCAACATCTTCTCCACTTAGGACACCAATAAACCGACCCAAACCCATTTATGCTAAATCTTCAGGGTGTTACGCTTCTATCATCAAGGTCATTTTGCTTAGAGATGTCAAGTGACTCTTTAATTTATGTCCAAATATTGGTTTGTTACTGTTTTTGTAATCTCGGAAATAAATTTCTGAAACTTTTTCCTCGATTTGTATAATCTCCATGGATTAATCGGTTGGATCATATATTTTTTGTATGATTCTATCAAACTGATATGTTCAATTTTGCTAATATATTAAAAAGAACTAGGCTAAAACACACATACCACTAGTCCACAAATTCTTGTAATTATATGAATTATATCCTCAATATTTTGCTGTCTTATCAAGTACACAATAATTATTTATTTTTACAGATTTTTTGAGTTCTGGAATCGAATATTAATAGAGAGAAAAGAGATTTGCGAAAATGTTTTTTACTTCACTTGATGTTCATATGTAGAAGACAGAGCATATAACTCTGCCAAAAACATTACATACCCTAATTAGATCAGATCTAATACATGTTCAGTACTGTGCATTCATGTGAGACACCATAATTAATAATTAAGATTAACTGTCACTTGTGGTCAAATTATCTGTTTTATTTTATTTTCAATCATTTTAGTAATTATTATTCTATCTTTTTGTGTTCGTTGACAGAAACACCCGTCACGTGACTCCACATGTGCACAAAGCCTGTTAATAAGAAGACTTTCACATATCGACTGAATCAAAGCTGCAATTTTGTATATAATATATTTGTATATAAAAAAATCCAAGATTCATAAGGTTTCCACATTTTTTATTATTTTTGAAATGAAATTCTGCTTTTTCTTTGCTTTCATCAGTACAAACAGAGTTAAATCGTGACGAAATTAGGGTTTTAAATGGTTGCTTTATCTCCAAGCTTCTTACTGTTTATGTACTCTGTTCCTGCTTTTTTTCACCAAGGTTCTGAAAAAAAGGAATAGTAAAATCTTGTGACATTATTGATGGGAAACCCAAGAACACAATTGAATATAAATTAGACCTTTAAGCGTTTAAATTCAATAAGGGAGTAAATATAGAAGTGTGTCCAGTGTTTAAGGGAAGGTATATCAAAGACAAACATAACAATAGGTGCTAAGCCTAAGCCTAAGCCTAAGTCTAAGATTACATTACATAAAGGTCCTAAACCCAAACATAGGTGCTTACCTTACGTTCTCCACTTCATCTTAAGCAAGTAAGAGTATTCATAGGAGAGAATCATACATATGTAAACTTCTTGTTTTGCAGATTTTAAGATTATTCAAATCAGATCAAGTTTGGTTCTGATACAAAATTTTCACAGGCCTTGATGAAAATTCAAAAATCGTTCTCTCTTCCCTCTAACCTTAAAGCAATACAATAACTCTAAACGGCTTAGAAGACGAAATTACCCTCTTCAGCAGCAGAAGACAATGCTCCATCTTCCATATCACGGAGTGCAGCTGCAGTTGAATCATCTATTCCCAGCAGATATTGTAGCCTCGACACTTTTTCTGGTGCGGGTTTGGGTTCACTCTTTGAATAAATATCGTACAGATCTGATAATTCCTCTGAGACCTCCCATGACATTGGCTCAGCCGGTACAGCTTTGTCGCATGCTAGCAAATCATTCAGCGAAGAGACCTAAAAATCGTAGAAGAAAAGGAAATAGATCACTGAGTTTGAACATGTAAATATTATTTCCAGATAGAGATAGGGAAAGAGATTTTGCATACCACTCCTTTACGGTTTCTCTGCCTGAGTAATGCCACGGCTTGGATCAACGAGTTTGATAATCTACTCTTAGCTAGCTCGTGGACAACTTTTTTTGCCTTTTCCACATCGATACTCAGATCAGATGGGATTGTTTGGTAGACTTCAGTTTCATCGAACTCACCCGTTCCCGATGAGAATATGTCATTCACTGTCTTCTTAAATAGTTTCTCTCTCAGGGTCACAGCGATCATGCTGTCAAGACTCACGTTTGCCTCCTTGAGCTCCCGTATTTGCTTTATATTCAGCCTTCCTTGGTTAACCGCAGTTTCTATCGCGTTTGCCATTTTTGTCGTGGTTATATTTTTTATAACCTTCTCGGCTTGTGGTTGAGGCAACCCAACTTGTTTCTGCAGCTCGTCTAGCTGCTCTACTCTAGCCTTTGTCAACTGCCCATCAGCTAAAATCACTTCAGCTTGTTGTCTGAAGGCCTGCTCAGCTAAACCTACGTGAATGTTGACTATTTCTTTTGAAGTCAATCCGAGAATCCCTCCAAGCTGATTCAGAAGCAAGTATTCTGAATCGTCTCTCTTTGTTGTGATCTGGGCACCAAACGGGATTCTTGTTACCTCTCCGGTTAGACAGTAGAGCAAGTATGTTTTGTACAGATCGATCCTGTCCCTGTCGGGAAGGTCATCTTTAAGAGTTATTTCAGTCTGGCCAGGCTTTCCCATCCTCTCAGCGAGTTCCTTGTCGGGTCTTGTCTTTTTGAGCGATTCAAGGGATTCCCATTCTTCCTCTTCACCAACTTCTTCTTTCTCTTGAACAGACTCCTCGGGTGCCTTATCAGAAGATTCTCCCTTAATGTCAGCCAACATCTCAGTCACAACTAATGTGTTGAACGCAATCATCTTCTTGAGCTCCTTTGCTGACTCAGTACGGTTCTCTGCTGCTCTTGCTCGTCTGATATAGTTAGTGAAAACCCTACGGACCTGCATTGATGAAGGTTTTTCGTTTTCACGCCCTGCTGAGAATACAGGGAAACCAAGTCCTAATACCAAACATGGGAAATGTAAAAAGTGTGACTTACAGCCTTGCTAGCAATAGACATGGCAGTCTCTCTGGATAACCGAAGTCCGTGAGCAGCCTTTCTTACTGATTTGCGAGTTTCAGCATCATAACCATCCACTCCAGAAGAAATTGCATCTCTAACAACCTGGAAAAGATGTAATTAATAAGTAACTTTACGCAAACCTTTCGGCAAGAAGATGCAAAACAGGGAAATATGTACTATTAACATCAGTTTTTTTTTTTTTTTTAAAGACAGCGCTGAAGTTGGAAGGCCAAGACCAAAGACCATGAGAAAAATTGGGATAACCAGCCACGGGAACTGATTAAGCTGGATTACCTTTTCAAATATGGTTCCACAAATATCTGCATGAGCTGCCTCGATAGTTTGTTGAGGAATACACAGCATGACTCTTAACCTTAATAAAGCAGCAACATTGTCATCGCTCAGCTCTCCATCGGTAACACACTGTTGAAGCTTCTGCCGATAGATTTCTGAAATGTAACGAGTGTTTGTCAGATAACAGCATGTAACCAAGAGAAAAGGCCAGACTTGTTGGAGGTCTGTTAAGGACCAAAGTCAGAACAGTAAAACCTAGTTTGCAAGAATAAGAAACTAGCAGGTTAACACGCCATCAACTAAACTGATAAGATTCTAGTTAATCTATGGACCCATCCAACTTACCTATGGGTGATATAGTGGCAATTCAAACTGTATAACATAACAGCTTAAGATTCCATTTGCAGACCAAAAGTCATCATTTACCTTCATGGATTGCACTAGCCTTCTGTGCATCAAAGTGCAGTTCTTCGCATAGCCTTTGAAGGTATTTTGCTTTACTGTCTTGTGCTTCAAGGTCTCCACTAGAAACAGCGTTAGCAAGTCTTTTACGGTATGCCTTGGACGTAACATCAACACTAATAGCTTCAGCCTCCCGTGTTCCCAGTCCAAGTATGTTTCTCAGTTGGCTCATTGCCACAAGCTACCATTCAGCAGAACGACGACCATAAATGACATTGCATGGAATAGAGATTAAGACTACAACGTCTGAAACCTGATCTATACAGAACTCATTTTACTATATACCAATTGATACGAGACTGGTTTGAGTTTACCTTGTTTTCTTCGATGCGACCACCCGATAAAGCATCAGTCACATATGCTCTATAGAGGAGCTTCAAATCATCCATCCTCCTCTCAAAATCAGACTCACCACCTAAAGCCACAGAGATCCAAGGTTAAGAGCCTATAATTATAACTCAGAAAATGAGACTGTCAAAAGCATCTTTACCTATTAAAGAAATAGGACCAACCCCGCGTGCAAATTGATCTGCCTCTGAATGATTTTTCAAGGAAACCAACAGGTTGTTGAACTCAAGTACTTTTTCAAGCTCTTCCACAACAAGTGCCATACCCTTCCTGGATAAAGAAGGTCACTAAATCAGAGCATTGTAAACTAATATAAACGTAGATGATCCCTTTGTCTCTATAAAATCAAATATCTCATGGCTTAACTTAAGTTTCCAATTAAAATTACTATTTAACCAAAACTGAAATATCAGTTTTCTATTAACACCAAAACTCAATTTCTTTATCAGCCCGACAAATTCAATGTTCATATGTACTATAATTATTCAATATGATTTTTCTGTGCATGATTCTAACAATATAATTTTATGACTTACACTCCTCGTGTGCGGGATTTAAGCACGCTGAGTGCTGATGAAATGTTCTCTATGGCTACTGTTCTTGTATGTTCTCTAAACGCGTCTTCAGCAAGCTGCGAGAGAGAAGAATCTGTCAGAACTATAACCAGAGGAAACACAAAACAGCAAGTCAATGCCAAAATGAAATAGAGTACCTCATCAGAAAGCTTGAATGACAGTTGTGCTTTTCTAAGGTCCACAAGGTTTTCTTCGTTAATATCTGTAAGAACAGATGAACAATGTAAAAATTTATGAATTAAGCTGAAAAAAGATAAGCCGTATCTGTTATCAATGTCAAAGGAGAATATTCCATTTGCATCAATCATAGTCTCATGGGGGATAATAACTAAAGTTGTGATCCAGACATCTTGCTGAGAGAGAGGCCTTATAAAACACAATGGACAAAGAAGTAATGTAATCAACTCGAGAAAACTTCTTCCATTCAACAAATGTAACATTACTTCCCATAAATGAAAAACATAGAAGACATTACCTCTACCCACTAACTTCAATCGTTCAGCATATAGTTGCTTGGCATTTTCACGAATAGCAATCTCAACCTAGACATGAGGTTAACATTAGCAGATAACTTCAGATGACCAAATTGGAGTAGGTTGCCAATATGCAACTTACGATAAAACAAATATTGTGCAAAACCATAGGTTTGACAGAATTGGAGATGCATACCTGAGCATCTGTGACCTTCAATACTCGCTTCCAAGGCAAAAGGAAGGACGCAGCGTCTCCAAACACAAGCGCTGAAACATATACAAGCCTCATAAATGCCTGCACTGGGAGCATACAACTTGTGATCACACTTATGCTCTTTGTCTGAACAAATCTACAATAAAAATAACAATTACTCGGGACTACCGACTCACCCGACGCTGTTCTGCATCACCTTCACGGTCCCCAGTCTCAAGCCTTTGCCTAAAAATCCTCCGGCCAATCTAAACAAAACCAAGGAATTGGTGATTCTACATTCACTATCCTTTTGATCCAACTACAAGAAACTAGGGTCTAATTCAAAACGAAAAAAGAAGTATCTAGTAAACACCTCCATGTGCATAGAGGCTGCATCAGGGTCGTCTATCCCCAGAGCACTTTTAAACTTGATTATCTTCTCCACTTCATCCCCTTTAAGAGACTGACCCTCACTTGGAAGCACAGACGTTACGTACCTAATCAAGACCAAAATGCAAAGGTTAACTACTGAAATCTCCACACCAAGAGAAATGAGCAAATTCAAACATGACTCACCAGCAATATATATCACTAATCTCAGCTTGGAACGCCTCATCTCCTTTACTAACACCATACCTACAATATCTCAGAAGCATCTTCAACTACACACTGTGTTGTAAATCCCAGGCAAAGGATAATTCAAGAAGCTACTAACTAACCTATCAGCAATCCTTTCGATATCCTCTTTCGTCACAGAAGCAGGATCTTCAATATCAGCAACATAGTTATGTAAGCTAATAGCAGCCACCTCCGGTACGGCGGAATTCAACGCATACACCACAGCTCCACCAGCAGCTCCGGCAACAGCAGCCGTACCCAAAGCGATATTCCTAGAGCCAGCGAACCGAAGCCCAAGGCCATAACCACCAGCTAGAGTTGCCGCTAAAACAACAGCAGAAGTCGCTAGTCTCACAGGGGGCGTCATTTTCTCAACAACCGGTTGTAATCCGGTAAGCTCCTTCTTGTTTCCGAATCCATCAGGTTTCTTCACCTCCGTAGATGCCGAAGGCTGTTCGGAGGAAGTAGCTGAGATACGAGGGAGCGACACTCGATAACGACGGCGAATTGGACACTGAGACTTTGAGAAACGGAGAGGTAAAGGAGTGAGAAAGTGACAGAGTAGAGGAGAGCGAGGAGAAGGTGAGATTGGAGCGTTAATGGCGGTGACGAGAGAGGGATTCATGGTTCCCCTCTACAATTGAAGTAGGGTTTAACCAAACAGAAGAAGAAGACGAAGAGAAGAAAGTAGATAGAAACGGTGAAGAGGAAAGGGAAAAGGGATAGGGAAATGCCTTCTCGAACAATCCGACGTTTTTCATTAATATCTTTAAACTGCGTGCCGTTTTGTAGTATGGTAAACGGTAAGACGTTTGAATTAGACGGTGTGTGGAAATTGGAAACGCGACGATTTTCTTCTCTCCTTCGCCTTCTTCTTTGCTCGTTAGGTTGTCGTCTTCGTGGAGCTCAGTTGAAAAATGCTGACCGCTGATATACCACCGAATCAGTCAATCTACATTCAGAATATCAATGAGAAGGTCAAGAAAGAAGGTAAAGCTTCTCTCTTTTTCCTTTACACCTCTCAAGAAACCTGGAAACTCTCATATACTGCAACATGAATGGAACCTCAGATTCTGCAATGTAGAATAATCTTGTAAGGGTTTCATGTTCCTCAATATGATGTTGACAATGGTTTGATTAGTATTCTTCTAAGGGTTTAGAAGTTTTTACTGAATCTTAAAAGACTGTAAATTTGTTACTCACAGTATGTGGAAGATAAAGATTTGTTCTTTGTACAAGTAAGGTCCAGTTTAGTTTTTATAGAGAAACTCGTCTTGGCTCATGTCATATGTAGATTATTCAGTGTGAATTGCATTACATTATCTTAAATCTCTTTGGTTGCTTGGTTTCTGAGATGCTTGTTGTGTGTATAAGGAAGAGTAATGCTGTTAAGAAGGGGATTGTTTAATGTTTCTGCCTATTTTTGGTTTTTTGTTTCTCAGAGCTGAAGAGATCTCTTTACTGTTTGTTCTCTCACTTTGGAAGAGTACTTGATGTGGTTGCATTGAAGACTCCGAAGCTCCGAGGACAAGCATGGGTTGTGTTTACTGAAGTTACAGCTGCTAGTAATGCTGTCCTTCAGATGCAAAATTTTCCCTTCTATGATAAGCCAATGGTACATTTTCAGGTTTTATCCTTCTAACTCTATGTTCGCGCAAAATGGTTATGTTGCATATTTGAGAATTTAAGTTTAGAAAGTTGCACATTTGAGATCATGACTTTAGAAAGTTACAGAAATCTAACTTGAAAGGGTAGGTGAGTTTGCTTGTTGATATGCATGGTTCTATGAATCGTTGAAATTACAAAGACATTAGATACAGTATATGAGTGTATGTGATTGTGCCATTAGACTTCTTATTCCAACCATGGTGATGCCATGATGAGTGATCATTTGGGTGCAGCGGATACAATATGCAAAATCAAAGTCAGATTGTGTTTCTAAATCGGAAGGGACTTTTGTTCCTAAAGAAAAGAAGATGAAGCAAGAAGAGAAAGGTTTAAACTTTCGTCTCTCTCCCAAGTTCAAAACCTCTGAGCTCATTTTTCTTTATCTTACTTTCAGTCTGATCTTTAACAAAACGGCACATTACTTTCAGTTGAAAGGAAGCGACAAACTGAAGAAACCCAAGAACAAAGCATGCCTAATGGCGCAACTGCTCAGAATGGAAAGCCTGTGGTAATTTATCATCTGATGGATGTCAACTTCCTTTCGTATCTGTATCATTCCAATAACCGTCTCTGCAATTTTACAGCCTCCATTCCAGCCGAATGGGCAAGACATAATGCCACCAAACAACATACTCTTCATCCAGAATCTTCCCATTGAGACGACCAGCACGATGCTTCAGCTGCTCTTTGAACAATATCCAGGATTCAAGGAGATAAGAATGATCGAAGCAAAACCCGGAATTGCGTTTGTGGAGTACGAAGATGATGTTCAATCTTCCATAGCCATGCAGGCTCTTCAAGGTTTCAAGATCACTCCACAGAATCCAATGGTTGTCTCTTTCGCCAAGAAGTGAAAACCGAGGTTTGTCTGTCTTTGAGAACAATGCTATGCGGATAGTAATGATCTACTGAGCTGTTTAAAAGCACGGCTATGGATTAAACGGTCTTTTATTACTTGGTTTTATTCGGTTAGTAGTTTTCGAAAGATCTAGAAGCTTTAGACCTGAATGTGATGAGAACAAGAATTTAGAGTGGTTGGAGAAAATCTCATTTTCATGCTTTTACATATATTATTAGTACTTGAACAAGTGATTAAAATCACCAAATTAGAATGGGGGAGATTATTGCTTATTAACATCAACCAACCAAAAAATAGGCAGAATCATAAATAGAAGCAAAAAATATGCTCAACCTCTCTCTATCTCATTTTCCTTTTGTCTTTGATCTTTTGACAAAACAGGGAAAGTCATCTACATTTGGTTTTTTAGCAAGATAATCATCATTTTCCTCATATAAAAACAGAGTTCTCTGTTTTGTTCGTCATCTGACTAAGAGATTCTCAGCTTCCTCTGCCCACATACAGTAGTTTCTGGGTATATAGAGAGCTATCTCTCTTCACAGTGTCTTTGACAAGCACAAAAAAGATTGTAGCGATGTCAAAGCTGGGCCTAGAGGAGGCGAACTCGATGCAGAGAGGCAAAGTTCATGGGCCATTCTTGTTGGAGAACCTCGCGTGCCAACAAACCCATATGTTAACCTCAAGAGGAGTCTTCTTGGGCAGTGACCCTCTCAAATATGCAATGCCACTTCTCTTGCTGCAAATGTCTGCCATTATCATCACCTCGCGGATTCTCTTCCTCATCCTCAAGCCCTTGAAGCAAGGCATGATTTCTGCCCAAGTCTTGGTAATAATTCCCCAGTACCCACAACTAACAAGTTGGCTACATTTCTTTGCTTTTTTTTAAGTAACCGAGAAATCCCGGACTCGAACTCAGACTAATCTATGTTAGTCACCGAATTTTGCAACATCTTTATTACCTGCAGGCTGGTATAATCCTAGGACCGTCTCTCTTTGGACAAAGCAGCAGATATATGGAGATGTTCATGCCCATAAGTGGCAAAATTACTTTACAAACGCTCTCAAACATTGGTTTCTTCATCCATCTCTTCTTACTCGGACTGAGAATTGATGGTAGCATTCTCCGAAAAGCCGGTTCTAAAGCCATTCTCATCGGTACAGCCTCGTACGTCTTCCCCTTCTCCCTTGGTAAGCTCGCTGTCCTCTTTTTGAAAAACACATATAAGCTCCCTCCAGACGTTGTCCACTGCATTAGCACAGTGGTCTCCCTCAACGCAATGACTTCTTTCCCCGTTACCACGACAGTCTTAGCCGAGCTCAACATCCTTAACTCTGACCTTGGACGGTTAGCCACAAACTGTTCCATTGTCTGTGAGGCCTGTAGCTGGCTCGTAGCACTTGTTTTCAGAATGTTCTTGCGCGACGGGACAATAGCTAGCGTTTGGTCTTTTGCTTGGGTCTCGGCTCTTCTCTTTGTGATCTACGTCGTGTGCAGACCACTTATCATTTGGTTGACGGAGAAAAGAAGCCGTAAGATTGGTAAAGCAGACGAGATCCCATTCTTTGCAATCATAACGATCTTGTTGACAGTTAGCTTGACCTCCGAAGTGCTTGGGGTCCACGCGGCGTTTGGAGCGTTCTGGCTCGGAGTATCGCTCCCAGATGGACCTCCGTTGGGAACCGGGCTCACAACTAAGCTCGAGGTATTTGCAACGAGCCTTATGCTCCCATGTTTCATCGCCATTAGTGGATTGCAAACCAATTTCTTCGTGCTTGGAGACAGTTATGTTAAGATCATAGAGGCCGTGATGCTAATCACCTACGGATGCAAGTTCCTTGGAACTGCAGCTATTGCCGCTTACTGCAACATACAGTTCGGAGACGCATGTTCTTTGGCCTTGTTGATGTGTTGCCAAGGAGTCATCGAAATTTACACATCCGTCATGTGGAAAGACGAAAAGGTAAATAATCATAAAACCAACATTGTCAACATGTCGGTTCTTGTACAATTTTCAAATCTTTTCATCAAAAATATAATCATTGTTTCACAGGTTCTAAACACAGAATGCTTCAATCTTCTTATAATCACGCTTTTGCTCGTGACGGGCATTTCACGGTTTCTTGTAGTGTGCCTCTACGACCCGTCGAAACGCTACAGAAGTAAGAGCAAGCGAACGATCCTGGATACGAGACAACGAAACCTTCAGTTCCGTATCCTCCTCTGCATTTACAGTGTCGAAAATGTACCTTCCATGGTTAACCTCCTTGAAGCTTCTTACCCGAGTAGATTCAGCCCGATCTGTGTCTTCACACTGCACCTCGTCGAGCTCAAAGGTCGAGCGCATGCGGTGCTCACGCCGCATCACCTGATGAACAAACTTGATCCCAACACTGTACAATCAACCCACATCGTCAATGGTTTCCAGCGGTTCGAGCAGCATCACCAAGGAACCCTAATGGCTCAGCATTTTACAGCCGCAGCTCCATTCTCCAGCATTAACGACGACATTTGCACTCTTGCCCTCGACAAGAAAGCAGCCCTCATTGTCATCCCATTTCACATACAGTACGCTATAGACGGGACAGTCGACCATGTGAACCCAGCTATCCGCACCATAAACCTTAACGTGCTGGAAAAGGCACCTTGCTCGGTTGGAATATTCATCGACCGAGGAGAAACGGAAGGCCGTCGCTCAGTCCTCGTAAGCCACACATGGCGGAACATAGCAGTGATTTTCATCGAAGGCAAAGATGACGCAGAAGCGCTTGCCTACTGTATGAGGATAGCAGAGCACCCGGAAGTAAGCGTCACAATGATCCATTTTCGGCATAAGAGTGCTCTCCACGGCAACCATTCGGTAGGCGAGGCAAGCGAATTCTCGGAGGCCCGCCTTATTAACGATTTCAAGAAGTTTGCGACAAACAAACCTAAAGTCAATTATAGAGAAGAGATAGTGAGAGATGGCGTAGAGACCACTCAAGTGATTAGTGCACTAGGAGATACTTACGATATGGTAGTAGTGGGTCGTGACCATGACCTTGAGTCGTCGGTACTTTACGGACTAACGGACTGGAGCGAGTGTCCGGAGCTAGGTGTGATCGGAGACATGTTTGCGTCGCCTGATTATCATTTCTCGGTGTTAGTGATACATCAGCAAGAAGGAGATTCTCTAGCAATAGATACTAGTTATAAATTGCCAACTTCGCCTCAAAGAGAACAGAACTTACATCCTCGTTTCTCTGTTGAAGAAGGGTTTACTACAGTTGATCTAAACCGTTGATTAGACTCTTACTCGTTTTACTGTCTAAAATCGTTCTGTTTTTTTTGTATATGTGTGCAAGGGACCCTCTGTTTGTAATCTTAAGACAAATTATTAAGGGTGTAGTCTTTAGTGTTCGTTATACACTACCGCAATTTTGATACTGGTTCAAGACAATTTCTTTAATCAACTAGTTATGGTCTAGTGGTTAAAAACTCTGGAGTTAAGGCGTAAATTCCGATCGTTTTCAATTCGATTTCCACTAAATATAAATTCATTTTTATTTGAGTCATTCGAAACTGAAATCTAATGAGTAACTCAACGACTATATTCACTGTGAGGGATTAAGCAGGTATTCAAATTACTTCATATCCATGTACCTGTGTTGTATAAAGAAAACACAATTTTATTGAATTTTCAGCATTTTTACTTCGAATTTGATAGAAGAAAATATTTCTCCACAGACTATTTGGAACATAGCATTTCTTCACTCGCTCCTATTCAAATTTACAGGAATATATTCAAATTTTGGCGGTAACGTCAGTTTGTGTGACTCTTATTTAAATCGATCAGCTTGAAAAATAAGAAAATCCATTTTAGCATATAGTAGAACAATATCTTTGATTAACTATGTCATAAACGAACAAAGCATGCATTTCTTAATCGAGACTTTTTTTTATCTTGCGAATCATAAAATTTAATATCAAATGGACTAGTGATTAAATTAATAACTAATCTAAAGTTTCTCGAATTTACGGCTTAGGGACACTTATTATAAAATAAAGAAAAAAGAGTAATTCTGGAAAGGGAATATACCTATTTATATTATTGGTGAATACCAAAACATGAGTATAAAAGTTTGTGTGTACGTAAAACTGGAAGCATTAATGACTGAGGAGTATGGAGAAGATGGGCTGTTTGGAGCAAACTTAGTAATGTATACATAGTTGCATACACATATTAATACAAAACAAAATATTAAGAGTAAATCGTAGACCATAGAGATATAGGAATAATTCAAAAAAAAAATTGAATGGTCGAATAGAGATGGGGCATAGAAGAAGGAATCCATGTGAAGGCAGCTGATTCAGATGGGCTTGCCAGCTTTCATTTCTCTTTTAAAATGTTTTTATAATCATAACAAGAAGAATAATTAAGTATTTACTCTGATATATTTTATTGTAATAATAATTACATTTTTCTATAGATATCTTAACTTGTAGATGTAGCCATCTCCAACCTTTTTGTCCACTAATACATCGTAAAATAAAAACATCTATATCTAAACCCATATTCGTTTTTCAATCTTTAAGCCACTCACAAGTCACAACCAAATAAGTAGCATATTTTTTTAACTATCTATACCAAACTTTTGCATAAAAAAAAAAGAATCTTAGAATCTTATTTTGTACATATATATTATTTTTTCGTATTTATTTTCTTAACCGGGATACTTAAAATCAAAGCACATACTAATCTTTAGAAACTAAAAAAAAAAAATCTAATCTTTTTTACATCTACATTCGTGAATAACCACATAAGATTAAAGGTTCATTGAAGAGATCTAATATGATCGAAGAAAAAATTTATTAAATGATCTTTCAACTAATAAATCACTACAAGTAAATTTATATATTTTTCTTTAGTAATCTGAAAATTTGAAATATCGGGTAATTAAAATTTGACTAATTTAAACTCATATGATGACATGGTAACAACTTTGTAGAGTCCAAATCATGAGCTGTATCAGTTACTTATTTTGTTATATGATTGTGGTTTTGGTTCAGACACTTATTTTTCCTTTTTGATGTATTATTCCATCATATGCAAAAAAAAATGTCATTTTTGTAAACTTTCTTGTCCATGTATAGTTTACGTTATAAGTTGTTTTCCCTTTTATTTATATGATTGAATGTTTATATTATTATGGAATATATGGTTTTTATTTCAGTTTCAAAGGCTTTTCGATTGGTCCACCTACATGTGAAACCCTTCCCGCGCCCTGACTATTATTGTTTAAGTGTTATTTTATAATAATAACTACCCTACTCGTATAATCAAGCCTAATCATTCAAAGTGGTAGTTCGGTTAAATTACATCTGATCATAATCATTCCATCGATATTTGTTTCGAGTCTTAGTCTAGAATATGTCATGATGATAAATCCCATCAATTATTTCACTGCTATAATTGAATTATGGCCGATTCATTAATTCCATCTAATTGTTTCCCCATAAATAAAGTTTTATTTGCTATTACTACCACATATCACTATATAATATATCATTTTCATAGTTACAAATTGTCAAAATAATATTAATCAGTGTTATTAACACAGTAGATTCAAAATACAATGACTTGTAATATAATGGTTTGTGCTAATGCAGTGCCGAATCACATGTCATTGTCTAAGTTCGAGTTCAACGTAATAACTATTACATGTTTTTTTAATTTTTATACTACTATTTTTATATGTTACTTATTTCCACTATTTGTAATCATTCCAATATCGCTTATTATCGTTTCTATCCGTAAAAAAAAAAAACATTTATCATTTCCTATTTTAAATCGGAATATCTATGAAAATGTAACTGATTCTACTTCAAAGTTTAGGCATGTAATCATTCCCATCATCAGTTGAAATAGAATCTTCTTCTCTTTTTAGTTGAAACATAATCTCATTCTTAGTAACATGAAATTATAAAAGAAATTTAAACACAAATCGTATATGATATATCCACAATCCACATTAGAATTCTTTTCATGAGATTTTTCTCGAAAAACAAAGAAAAGAAAATGACCTTTGGAAAATAAAAATCCGGCTTCCGGACAAAAAAAACACCATTAGCTAGAGAAGCAACCAAAAAAAAAGAAAACAGAGGAATTAATAGAGATCCTCAGTGATACTATCAAGATGAGGCCGCCACGTGGACACCGACGCCGATCTGCTATGTCGCCGGCGATGACGGTGTTCTTTACCCGTCGTAGTCGTCGTAACTTCTTCCAAGTACTTCTCACACAACTTCACACATTCATCATCTTCTCTAGCCTCATTAGCACTAGGGTTCATGTTCTTGTTGTTGTTGTGGTCGTCGAGAGACTTTTTCCGGCGAGGAGCACCGTCTTTTCTCCTCCGTTTCTTCTCCGGCAAGGAAGAATCAGGGATGAGAAAATAGATGCTTCCACGTTTGAGTTCAGATTCAGGAGACAAGATCAAGATTTTACGGACAACACCTTGAGAACAAGGTTTGCTCAAGACATGGTTTGGATTGGCTTGAAGAATCTCACCCGCGGTTATGGACCGTGTGATCTCTTCCACGTAGCCGTTTAAATGAACGATCCTGATTAAATCTAGTGCTCCACATGGAAGTACACAAGCTATACAACACCTTAAACTGTTTCCCATCTCTCTCTCTCCCTTTGTGTGTTTTTGAAAGATTTTTGATGAGTTAATTAGATTTATGGGGAATAAGGCGAGGTTATATAGGAGCCAACAAAAGAAAGCTTGACCATACGTATATATCGGACTGGTAAATGACTGAATTGCCCTCTTGTCTTTTTGTTATTAACTGAACCCCACCCTCATAAAAACATGTATCATTTATCTAAGCTATAGTATTCATCAAAGCTTATTTTTCTGTAAAGTATTACTTGAATTTATTACAAATTATTGAAATTTTGTAATAGCTACAAATGGAAATGAGATACACGAGAGTCAGAAAAAATTAAAGGTTATATATCCGAAATGATTTTTTTTTATTTTTAATTTGGTCTTGATCTTTTAAAATTACTCTAATTTTACGAAAAAAAATATAACTTGATGTGTATTTTTTATCTTTGTGTGATACACTTTTTTATGATAATCTTGCTGGAGGATGCATGCAAAGGGTATAACAAATCTTGAATACCACAAAATGTACACCCGTACAATATATATTGACAACAACAATTATATATTTATAATTAAGCACAAAGCATTGAAGTAATTTTTTTTATTGTATATGACAATTATACATGTGAACTTTGTATCTCTGTGCAGTCTACTATAGTTAGTTTTAGTTAGATCTCTGAACTGAAACTCTGATGGGAGATTAGTAACCTAAATAATTAATCAAAAATAAATCGAGTAAAGATATTCTGACGCTATAAGACAAGTTTGAGAGATTTTTTTTTTTTTTTACTTAATTTTTTCTTGTATTCTTTCTCGAATGATACCAAATCTTGAAACTTGTAGCGTGTTGGGATTAGATAGATTACTCTCGTAATAAATAATGTGAAACAATGACCAACGACTTGGAAACTGAAAAAGGATTATATCTATTTAATCTTAGTTAAAGCGTACTGCACAGTTACGGATGCTTAAGTAAAGATCTGATATCAATGTTTGAAGTAACAATCCATTTAATTTTACCCAATGAAATTCGTTACCATTCAGAACTACATTTTCTCTTTTTTTGATTAATTTTAACCATTACGCAAAAAAAAAAAAAACTACATTTTCTCGTAGGATGTGCTCAAGCAACTTCACTTTTGGAGATATAGATAAATTGTTAAACATCTTTTGAAGGTTTCGATACAAAGAGATGGAGTACAAAATATAATCAAGTGTTATATATTGCGTACTTATTTAGTTAACGGTTTCATGCTCCTATATCCTGGCACAACTTGGATGAGTTTACTGATGCTTCGTATTCTTGAGCCTATGCACGTCTATTTTAGGTTAATTGCCAAAATTTTAAGTCTTAATTGAAAAATATAGTGTTGTGTTGTAAATTAAAGTCAAAACCTAGATAAAATCTTATAACGAGAGAGAAAAAACAGTTGAGACGAATACATTTTTTAGAGGTTCTTTTAAATAATAGTATGAATAATATATACCATAAATCTTAGACCTTTTATACACTTCAAAACTATAAGTAGTTATATGCATGCCCAAGTCTTCTTTCGGTCCATTGCTGACCGTTTGACTAATTGATATTTTACCATTGTTTTTTTTTTTTTTTCTTTTAATGCTGAATGTAGCCGTCAAATAATCTATTTTTTAGATTGTTTAATAAATGTAAGACGTAATATCATTTTCACGGTCAAACAAATCTTTTTACCAATATTGTTCTTCAAATCTTAAATCATATTTGAATAATAACATGTTAGCCCATGTTATTTAAGTGAATAGTTCAAATTGGTTGGACGAGAATTAAAAAAAAAATAACATGATATTTATTAGCATATTTATTTGATATCTATATGCATAGTCACAAACATTTTTTGGGAAAATTCCTAACCATTAATGTACTCTCTATTACATTTCTCTGCAACTGTTTGCTTCATATGTTTATGTTCTAGCTACCTGATTGGCATCAATCAAATGCATTAAACTTATTATTATGGTCCATCTACTTCTTCCATACTTCCCTACGGACACACACCACATTCACTATCGCCCTCATTTTTTCTATGGCCACAACTTTATTTATTATTTCCTAACGTCTGGATTTCCATTTCCATCCAATCGTTAAATGCCAATTACATATTCATAGTTTATTAGTTTATTTTTAAAAAAAAATTAATATGCAAACTGTGGTTGGTCGAATTTAAAATTAAACAAAAGATGGGAAATATATATATATATATATATATATATATATATATTTTTTGTTTGTAAGAAGAAAAACAGCTGTCTTGCAGGACAAAACAATATTATGCAGCCATTATTATGCGGGTATTATGCATGTATATTTCCTATAAAAAATACATTTATTCGCTTATATAATAGATATATTCATTTGTGTTATCATTAAAATAATTGAAACTATAATAGCACTGTCAAAAGATACGAAACATTTAAAAAAAAAATTATTTATAAAATTTGAGTAACTTATAAATTATTGTGTTGCTTTTAAAGACTTTATATATGTTGATAGACTGTTCTGGCTTTAATTAAAGTCATATCCGTACGTACGTTAATATGTACTTAGCTAAGTTATCTGCAACTTGCAGGGCTTAAGTACGTATAGATTACAGTTGAAGACCCGTTGGTTTCGGAGGGTTTGATGATTAATTAAGCTTGCTTGATTAAGCAGGACAGGGGACAAAGTAATCCGCAGGACCACATCGAGTAGTTAATTACTTTTAATTTATGAAACACGTTAATTAACAAAAATTGTTATTAAGTATTGGTTCAGAAATAGAAGAGATTAGTCTTTAAATTATATAAGTTAGGATCTTAATGTGAAATATTATAGGTCCCCACAATGTATCCACATGCCTAAAAATGTACTACTGTATTTTTGTTATAGTTTATAAATTGTAACTGCAAGTAGATATCATCAATATTGTTACAGCTATAATGGAACATTAGTAGAGGAAATTGCAGACTATGTACTTCAGGCTTTCACTTTGTAGTCGTGTATTTTTATTTTTATTTTTATTTCGCTGTCTTTTTATTTTTCGTCGCAAAACAAACGAAGGACTTCAATATATATAGTGTTATAGTTCTCATAAAAGAAAACAGAGAAATATGAAGAAACAAATAAATTAATCCAGTTTGTTAGCATGATATAATTAATTATCAAAGTAAAGTAAGATTTTATTTTAAAGCAATAAGAGAATGTATTAAAGAAGCAAAAAAAAATCTGGTGGCAGGAAATATATATTGGAAGCGAATTAAGGACACGAATGAGGAAGCTTCATTGTACGGAGGTTTATGGCACCGACGACGTACGATATTAGCGCCGAAAAATATAATTAAATCGAACGTAATAACATAATTAATTTATATAATTAGAACACGAATGAAAATATATTGATGGGTGTGTGGCCACCACAATGTGTTAAAATGACTGAATCTTTAAATGGGAGCGATCATAATTGAAGAACGTGAGAGCAAACCTGTCTTGTTCCATATTTTCACAACTTCCACGGTGGATCATGCATTAACCACTTAACCAAATTTCTATTATTAAAAAAAAATTGTTTTGTGAGAATTTGTCGATTGTTGTCCTAGTTTCTGAACCACCCGACTGCATTATTACGACTAGGTAGAAGTAGCCAAAAAGAAAAAAGAAAATCGTATATATAAAAATACATAATACTGAAGCCATAACCTATTTTAATATTTTTTTTTTTTTTACTTTCTTAGACTTAACCGAATTCACCAATTAAGTGAAACATAGTCTAGTGGTATTTACGAAAAACTCAAGGTCATGAGTTTAAATCTATTTGAGAAGGGTGATTAATGTCTTAAATGTGATAGTATCAAGAGTCAACAAAAAAAAAAAAATCATAATTGAATAAAAAAAAATTAATTAAGTTACATTTAACCAAACTCGACTAGATCGAACTAAAAAGTTATACTAAATTTAGTATATTAAAAGATGTTTTGAAATACTTTTGTTTGATAAACAAAATGAGAATATATATTTTATATATATAAAAAGAGATTATATATGGATTCATACATATGGTTGGAATATATAATATTTGTTTGTTAAAAGTTTTGAGTCCTCGTAGCCATGCATCATCAGTGCTCTCGACTTGTGCCATTTTAATTATTATGGCACGTTCAAGATTCGAATTCTGACTCGTTTCAAGATTCAAAAANGTAATCTGTGTGCCACAACCTTAAACATCATCTATTATGAGACAGAGGGAGTATAATATTTGTTTGTTAAAAGTTTTGAGTCCTCGTAGCCAGGGGCGGATCTACATGGAAGAAGTGGGGTGCACTTGCACCGGATGAAATTTAGATTTTTTGTATTTTACCATGAACAATGATTATTAAAGTGGCAAGTTGGTTATGAGTGCACCTTATATTTCTCAAGGTGGAGGGTTCGAAACTGCCTTTTGAAGTTTTTTGCACCGGATCAAAATCAGACTTGGATCCGCCACTGCTCGTAGCCATGCATCATCAGTGCTCTCGACTTGTGCCATTTTAATTATTATGGCACGNTAATATTTGTTTGTTAAAAGTTTTGAGTCCTCGTAGCCATGCATCATCAGTGCTCTCGACTTGTGCCATTTTAATTATTATGGCACGTTCAAGATTCGAATTCTGACTCGTTTCAAGATTCAAAAATTCAGCTACAAAGTACAAGCAGGACAATGAAGAGCCTCTGACCAATTGAAGTGTTGATGCTTTTAGGGCGTATTATGCGGTACCGTACATATGATTAAAAGATACTGAAAACATTTAAAATGAAATGGGCAATTCAATACTTGAAACTATATGGCGTCGTACAAGTTTAAGCTAATTCAATACTTACCACAAAACAAGATTAATGTAATTGAGTTTATTTGCTTATCTCTAGCTAGGCGCGGCTCTATTATTTTACGTGGCCAATAAAAAAACGAAAACAAAATCCAAAGATTCGCAAATGTAATCATATGGAGAGAGCAATTATGTTATAGGACGTATAGCTGGCGGTTTTGTGGAGTCAAAATGATCAAATCAAGCAAATTCTATTTTTCAGTTCCATTAATTAAGTCTATTATTCAACCATCCTATGAATTATGAGGACTCACATACCACACTTATGTTACTTTCCATTTCAAAATAGTTGTTATGGTAGATTTTTTTACACATATAAAAAATTATATTATATTCCTTATAAAAAAAATTATTGATTTAAATAGGATATTTTAAATCAAAATTTACATTAAAGGTGAAAACAACAATTAATATGAAATGGAATGAGTATAAAAAGGGGGAAAATTAATACACTTATCATTTAATACATTCATAATATTAGATATTTCTTTTAAAGTTTTAAAAGTGAATCCTTTGACCATTTAAACATTATCAATTGGTTATAAAGTTTTTTTTTTTATGGTTGGTCTTCTTCGTTATAAAGTATAAACCTAGTATATATATACATGGAGTAACATAATAAAAAAACATATGTTGATTTCTACCGAAAACACATATCATATCAGATTTCAATCTAAATAATATTAACCGATAGAACAATTACATTAAAATATTTTAACAATTAACTAAAAAAATATGTAACGTATATCTTTGTTTCATCGCACATATTGTTTATTGTTAACAGAAAAATCTTTGAGTGTAACTAGATGTATAAAATATGACATAAGAATACCACGAATGACTAATTCCACATTATTCTACAAAAAAAATCCACCATCTGTAATATTAATAAATATCCAGAATAATATTTCTATATAAATGGGAACAATCAAATTTTTTAGTAATTTATTCCAAATAATAAATGGTCATGAATAAATGGAAACTGTGGCTTACTTTTTTTTTATCTCTTTTATCCAATAGCCCATTTTCTTTTACCTCATTCATCTCGAATATATTTATTAATCATAATATTCATTAATTTGACATCCATTGTAATTTTTTTTGTTTTTGGTAATGATAGATGAATAATAATAATAAATTATTAGCAGAATATCAAATTAAATACTTAATCCCCTTAACCGAGGAAGATTTGATTTGAGCCATTCTTATTTCTTGTTGTTGTAACCAACGGAAATAATTTTAATATCAGTTACATAGTAATATGGGATGAAGTGGTGTTACAAGGGGGACGTACCTGATCGAATCAATAAAGACAAACCAATTGGAATAATTTAAGAGTTTGAGCATAGATATTGGAGATTTCTCCAGCCTATAACACACGTTTGATTAGATTTACTCTCGTGTGCAATATCCTTTATTTGTGTTTTTGGACCGTCAATGATTTTTTGTAATCTTAATTGATCTCCCCGATGCACGTACTTCAATTCCAAACTCGTTTTCGTGTTATATATATATAGGTGAATCCACTTTCTTTAAGAGATTCTGTCAAGATATCAAGCATTGAAATTATATGTTGAGATAATAATTTAATTTGCATGATCTCGTGGGTTTCCTCGGAGGATATGTCATATCATATGTGCATGCACTCTATTGGTTGTAAGGCTTTTTGTTGACTGTATCAATTATTCTTACCTTTATCTACCATATAAATTTTGCAGTGATTCTCTCCACGTACATCAGAAGACTCTAGTATCTAATCTCTGTTATAATTTCGGATAAAAACTTAGAATGAAATTTAAAACCTTAAACAAAGGATATCAACAAAGAGACATTAAACTTTGTTGTTTTTGCATTCATATATATGATCTCTTTTAGGTATGTCAAGAGTAACAGATTGCATGTTCTAGTCATTAATTAGCATTGATTTGTTCTTTTGACATCCGACTAATCTCTAGAGTCAATGTATATAGTTGATTATTCCATGGGACTTGCAGGTGTGTTCGAAGGACTATACGCTGCGGGGCATAATGCTTAACAAACCCCCAGTCTAAAATTCCAAAATCAGGCCTCAGCTAATTGAGTTATAGGATGGGCTTTTCATGAAGCTCATTTTAATTTCATTGGCCTACATAAATCGTCCCTTACCACCAAAAAGTCAACCATTTTTAGGCATATATAAATATGAAACATAGAAAGAAACAAGAAAACCACACACAAAAAAGGAAGAGATAAAAATGTTGGTCNAATTCCATGGGACTTGCAGGTGTGTTTGAAGGACTATACGTTGCGGCTTAATGCTTCACAAAGTACCCACAGTCTAAAATTCCGAAATCAGGCCTCAGCTAATTGAGTTATAGGATGGGCTTTTCATGAAGCTCATTTTAATTTCATTGGCCTACATAAATCGTCCCTTTTCCACCAAAAAGTCAACCATTTTTAGGCATATATATAAATATGAACATAGAAAGAAACAAGAAAACCACACACAAAAAAGGAAGAGATAAAAATGTTGGTCCATGATATTATGTTCATGTTGGTAACCACAATACTAGTACTAATAATGAAGACATGCCATGCAAATACCAGCAACGAGACCATCAACAACGCATCAATGTTCCCAGCGATTCTTGTGTTCGGGGACTCAACGATCGATACCGGGAACAACAACTACATAAGAACAATNCACCGGGAACAACAACTACATAAAAACAATGATTCGGGCTAATTTCCCTCCTTACGGTTGCAATTTCCCCGGCCGAAACGCTACTGGAAGATTCTCCAACGGTAGACTCATCCCTGACTTCATTGCATCTCTCATGGGAATCAAAGACACGGTTCCTCCTTTCCTCGACCCGCATTTGTCGGATTTTGACATCCTAACCGGAGTGTGTTTTGCCTCGGCCGGTTCTGGTTATGACAACCTCACTGTTCAAGCTACTTCAACTCTATCCGTCACTAAACAAGCAGATATGTTGAGAAGTTACGTGGAGAGGCTGAGTCGGATCGCTGGGAAAGAGAGAGCGGTTAAGATACTTAGTGAGGCTCTGGTGATTGTAAGCTCGGGAACTAATGATTTCGATCTAAATCTCTACGATACTCGTTCTGCTCGTCTCAAGCTCGGTGTCCATGGCTATCAAAATTTCATTCTCTCTGGTGTACACAACTTCATTCAAGTAAATAACAGTTCCCATCTATCATTTACGCATTAATAATTATAGACATGATAAGATACCATTTTGTTTTATTTAATTTATTGATTTATAGAGATATTAATTTATCGAGTATTAATTAAATTTGATATCTGGATGTGTGTCTCATAGGAGCTATACGAGATAGGGTGCCGGAAAATAATGGTATTAGGGCTACCACCTATCGGATGTTTACCGATTCAGATGACAGTGGCTATGCAAAAGCAGGACGAGAGAAGATGCATCGAGCAACAAAACTCGGATACGAAGGTGTATAACAAGAAGTTGAAGAATTCCCTAACGGATCTTCAATCTAGTCTAAGTGGCAGTGTCATATTCTACGCCGATATCTATGGAGCATTGTTCGACATGGCTACTAAACCCCAAAAATACGGTAACCTAACTTCTATTTCATCTCATGCACATTACGTTTTGCACTAAATCATGTTTTTCTTGCGTTTTGATCAATTCCACCTCTTTCTAAATGGATATATATACATATAAAGGAAATTAAGAAAGTAAAACAAATTTCTGACTTATCCTTTTTGGCCAAAATAAAGTCTTCAGCTATTTTTTCAGACACATAAATCTCTAATATAATTGCCTTAACTTAGTGGAGTTAGTCTCACTGTCCGAAACTAATTTTGGGAAATCAAATACAAAATTGAAAATTTATTCATGTATTGTATACTCTCTACATTCAACACTCATCTACAGATTTTTCTTTTTTGTCATTTTAAATGAAATTCTAGAAAAAAAAAAAAA
>OVAF01000020.1:72607-123617 GCA_900406245.1 Odontarrhena argentea
CTAGCTTGAGAAGTGAGATAATTTTATATCATGGATCAAATTTCGATGGTGAGATATGAATTCTAGTATGTTTACACAGTAAACAGTATATGTATGAACCAACCACACATGCCTTTCCGGGGTATCTCCATGTGCTTGAAGAAAGCTGCAACTGAACCCGCAATCATCAACTGCCAGAACCGGAAGTTTTGTTCCTTGAATACGATTGCCGATGAAGCCTCCATCACCATGTTGGAAAATGCTTTGTGCAATGAAGGCTATGAACGCTTAGTCCACAAAACTGCAGCCAGGGAATCCGGGAGACGATAATTAAACACACAGAAAGGGAGACAACTCTAGTCGTGCTCTACATTGTCTCTAGTGACCAGGCACGCTGATATGTATTGTATATCTTTGCAATGTCTGGGTATATATATATATATGTATGTCATGTTTAAGTTATTATTAGAAGTTTGGAAGTAACATAGTTTTGTACAACTTCTATCAAAATTTCTAGACGGCAGCATCATCAACACGAATCTGGATAAATATAATCTAACAAACCTGACAAAACCATGTTACATAAAAAACAAAAAAGATCCTCAAAAATCTAGCCGTTTGTCCATTTTTCAGGCAGTGTTTGGATCACCATTGAAGTCCTGGAAGAAAGATTTGACTCCTTCATAAGTGGACCAACAGATTGCTGCTGCAGGAGCATGGAAGAGCATTCTTGGGAGCCATCCCCTTAGAAGGCCCCTGTATCCGTCTTTTGCTACAATCGTTCTCAGTACATCGCTGATCTTTCCGCTAGTGAAGCGGTCGCATCCACACACTCCCTGCACATAACTAAAAATGATTAAGGCCATATTTTACGCATTTTAGAGCAAGGACAGATGGAACTAGCCATATGAGATATCTAAGCTCATATAAGAAACACTACTGTGGCATATGTAAATCCACAAAGAATCCAACACAGATATGGCAAGGATATACTAACTGCTATTACTAAAAAAGAATTAACATTACTTGAAATGCTAAAGCTTCTACACAGAGATCGGGAAATCATTTGATCCCTCTTCATCTTTCACCTCAAAATATCACATCTGAAATGAAACAAAGCAAAAACATATCTTCCACATTCCCTAATGCTATGTTACAGAAATACAACGCCTGCCGCTTTAAGGCTGAATCAGCGATAGCTTGACTGGGAAATGTCATTAAAACACACTCTACCCCCATACTATTACACATAAAAACCAAAAAACTACTGGTTGAAACATCTAGCCATTGAAACCAAAGATCTGCTCTTAGATTCTCTCAACACTAACTTCTATGCGCTTGTCAATGATAAAGAAGCTTAAACCGTAACAATAAACTTATGTTGGAGCTCTAGCACACGATTACCATCTGCCAGTAATCTGATAGTTCTTTTTTTCAAAGAACCATCATTCATAGAACACAAGATATAACCACTCAGACTGAAACAAGTCCATCTAAGAAGCCAATGACTTCCACGGCTACACAAAAGTATCAAGTTTCGTGACTTAAAAGCACAATCTAAAGCTGCAGCCCTCCACACATCAAGACGCAAAACCATTCTAGAAAGAAGTAATCGTTTACCTGACATTGCAACTGCGTCTTTACCACATCAAGCGGTGTAGTCACAGCAGCTGCCAATCCACCAGCAGCAGCTCCAGCAGTAGCATGAACCAACCAACCTTCTTCATCACCACTCACCCTCTCCGGCGAAACCTCCATCAACCCTTTCTTAGCCGCCTCGTAAGTGGCGAAATGAACAGCAGTAAAAGGAGCATTCATCAAAACAGTAGTCCTATAAGAAGCATAAAAAGCTCGAAACCCTTCTTCACGCATAACCCTCCTAACACAATCCCAAACCCCTTTATAAGTCCCTTCACCCATCTGCAACCTCTGCTTCACCATATCCATAGGAGTCAAAACCGCATCACAAGAAACAGTCGCAAACACACCTGAAACCGCATGAGCCACCGAGTTATTCTCATCCCCGGCGGATAAAAACTTCTTCGAAACCTCGTAAAACGAGAAGTAAACGGCGTGAGCTGGTCCTGCGCCAAGACCCATTGCCCAAATCCCACGATACAGAGCAGAAGGTCCCTCTTTTTGGATAATTGAACGGAAAGCTTGATTGATTCCGACGGGCTTTAACGGACATGGTCGGAGAGCTTGCATATGGGTTTTGACGGTATCGACGGGGAACATCGCCATGTGCTCGACGGAGCCAGCGATTGAACCGGCAATCATGTATTGCCAGAATCGGAGACCGTCGTGAGTGGTTTCTTCTGGTTTAAAGTCTGGTTTTTTAGGGATTGATCGGAGATCTGGTTCGTTAAATTTAGGTGCGGTGGTTGCCTCCGTCGCCATTTATGGATTTAGCACTTGGCGGCGCGGCGGAGACAGAATCTAGGGTGAAAGTAGGGGTTTTTTGTGAGCAAATGATAACAAATCGGAAAGTGAATCACCGACGAAGAGAGACGGCGATTACAGAGGAATGATGAAGGAATTGGATTTGGTGGAGGAGGACTACATCGGCATTATCTCTTATGTTGTGTCTTTTTTAAAAAAAAAATTCTGAGGTTAACCAAACTCAGAAGATGATGACTCAGAGATTTGAATGTTCCTCAGGTGGCGAATTGTAACCGGAATTCTATTTGTAATCTTCTTTGACTCTCTATTNTAAAAAAAAATCTAGGTTTACCAAACTCAGAAGATGATGACTCAGAGATTTGAATGTTCCTCAGGTGGCGAATTGTAACCGGAATTCTATTTGTAATCTTCTTTGACTCTCTATTCGTGGAGACGGCCGGTTTACTATTCAAACGAATTTTTAACAACTTTTCGGCTGCTACATGAGTACATGTATTGCATTTTTACTTTCTCTTGTATCACATNCTACCTTGATCTCATGTGTTATGAAGAGTCGTTGTTTAGGTGGTGTCACCATCCCTGAGTGAAATCGTCCACTAATTGCTGTATGATGCTAAATAGGATTTTACTATTTTGTTTACTTTCTCTTGTATCACATGATGGGGAGAAAAGCTGCCGGGAGCATTCGGCAATATATTCGATTTGCCATATCTGATCACAGTTGTTGGATTAGTATCTTTGCTGATTAATATTACAAACAGTTTAAGCTCTTATTCTCGACATATGTACGAGGCTTAATCGGCTCCTTGGCTATTTGTTATCACCCGCTTTGTCGGGAAAGCTGTTGCTGGTTTGTGCTCTCGAAGATCTTGTCAGCATTTCCGACCTCAAATCCATCTCGTCGATGAGACTCTTGTATCTGCGTTTTGTAAGGTTTCACAAGTGTTAAGATTCACTATAGTTGATACAAAATCTTGAATCAGCTTTTATGTTATGATAGTAAACAGAGTAAGATTCAATTCTTTACCTCGCTTTCGGGTAAATTTTGGAACTGGGGAAGCACAAGGCGTTCAGCAAACTCAATGTACGAACAAGGGATAGATTTGGTGACACCATCAGAGAACTTGAAAGAAATCGAATCCGCTACAGTTGAGCTTTGCGACAAACCACCATCAGGACTAACTGAGGAAACAGAAAGAAATGTGTTAGTCGTTGTAACTTGTAAAACCGATTAGCTTTAAATCGTGTCTAGTATCACTTTTGTTGAGAAACTAAGATGAGTTTGCGAGTTTGATGATACTAAACCTTTAAGGACTCCTCCTTCCGAGTTCAATTTGTAACCTTTTTCCACAAGGAACTGATTGAGCTTCTTAATTTTGTTCAGATGAGATTTAAGCCGATGGACAGAAATCGTAACGTGATTAAGTGCGTAGCCATGGGCAAGGGTCCATGCTGCGTATTCACTTTCCCTGTAGGTACCGAACACATCTTCAGTTAGGTGCTCAATACTTTGGTAAACTTAATAGAAAACCAAAGAGAATCAGACCATGTAATGTACCTAGCCAATTGCTCAAACTCAGAAGATAGAGGCTTTTCCCATGGTAAAGTACCCAAAGCACTAGAAATAGCAGCATACTTTTTCCCACCGGGCGATGATTCGGTATATCTCCTAATCACATCCTATAAACAAGAGAAATTACATTCAAAGCTACTCAAATTCAAAACCAGTGAGAATGCATAATACCTGAGCTTGTGTACTCATCTGCTCCACAAGAAGCTCTGAGATAAAAACTCTTGGCAAAGGCCCGTTTACACCGCTTCCACCAGGAAGCGGTGAATCATCAGGAGGTGCAAACCACAAAGCTCTCAGCTTTTTCGCCGGAAATCTCAACTCATCCATTTGTGCGTATCCATAGTCAAGGAAAAAGCTTGCAAGCGAGTCAATTCCATAACCACCAGTCTACAGACATTACCATTACAAGAACCCAATAAATAACTGAACTTTGTTATAAAATGTTACCTAGTGAAGCATTAAGTATTCATGAAATTATACCCCAAAAGTCCTAAAAGCGAGATGATCATAGCAAAGTGGCTCTCCATCAACGGATTCAACAAGTTCCAAAACAGATTTAGGAGTCGGATTCCGGTTTAAGTAAACCGTTTCCATCTGACCTAAAACACCCCTGAAGAAAGATTCAGCAACCTGAAAATCAAAAGTTAGAATCAGTCAAGATCGGTTCTGTCCTAAATCCACTATGCGCAGAATCTGTCTGTCCTTGTCGTAAAAAAAAAACCAAATCTAGAACGAACCTGTGAAGAGGGTCGGCGAGAATCAGAGATTGATGACATCAAGGCTCCCCTGGAGAGATCTCTGGTTCGAGCAGAGGAGGAAACAGAGAGTGATCGGAGAGGGAAGAAGGTAGAAGAAGAAGGAACAGAGTGGTGGTCAAGAGAGGATTTGATGATGGTTGAAGAAGAGGATAGAGAGATCATAGTGGAGATTCTTTGGGATTTTCGCTGAAGAGCGTTTAAGAGTGAGAAGGATCCCATCTTTGTATATAGACAGAGAGAGATTCCGTGAGCTTTCTTCTCAATCTCAAATCAAGTCGTGTCGTATCGAAATGAATGTACAAGTGTACAGGGAAGGTTATCGTCTGATGTGGCGTGATCATCTATGTGAATTTTTTTATTATTATTTGATAGAGTTGAAATTACATCTTTATCTTTTTGTTACCTTTTTATGGAAGAAGAAACTCTGTACGAGGTTTCTGGTTATATTCGGTCAGGTTTTGGTCTGGGCGAAGACAACAAAAAAAAGTGACCTATAAGTAGGTTTGGGCTGTTCACAGGTCCGTTTCAATTTTGGGCTGGATAATTGATGAGCTTGTGACCTATAGTTTGGGTTTTTTTTTTTTTTTCAACTACTCGCTAGAAAGATAGAATTATTTTATGCCTATAGTTAGGGTTTTTATGTAGTGAAAATGGTTTTTCCATTTTTTTTTTTTTTTTTTTTNGTACCTTATTAGGAAAAAGGCACTAAATGCCAATTAGGAAGTCAGCAAGTATTCAGAGAGAGAGAGAGCAAAGAGTCAAAGACTGTCAAGAGTTTCAGTATCTTGGCAAATCAAACATCCAAAATATTTTCTCTCGCTAGTGCTTCCGAGAGAAATCACATGTCCCTTGGTTATTGTTATAATTCCATCTCTTAAATCAGGCTTCCCATTGCTGCTACATCTGAGAAAATTTTTACGCAAACTGAGTTAGAAACCTGTAGACGACACACAATAATATCACCTTTCGTTGCAAATAACATCTTCGAGTTATGAGATTATGATCTTAAAAATGGAAAAGTGGAGAAGAAGAAAAGAATTGAGTTAAAAGAGTAGATATAGTAGCTCAGATAACGGTAATCTCGAGGTGGAAATCATCAATCTCATTGATATGAAATTAGAATAAGTGGACACAAACTCGTATCACCTAAATCCGGCAAAGCTAAAAACCTATTAATAAAAGTGAACGTGCCAATTAATAAGGGTGTCTTCTAACCGAAGTAGAATGATTAACTAACGGTTAATCAACGCATAATGTGATGAACATATTCTTGTGGTCGTTCTTGTACAATCTTTGTTTCTGAAATAGGGTCCTCTAAAATCAGAGACAAAGTTAGCGTACATATCCCAAATTGTAGTGGAAAAAAAAAAAAAAAAAACTAAAGATCTAATTCTAACTTTTTTAGTTAATTGCAAATACTTAAATGTTATTTTGATAACCAAAATTACCACACACAAAATACATAAATCCACAATGAAACTCGTGTTAAAGTTCATGGGCATCCAACTTAGGCCCAATCCCTTTATATATTAAAGGTGATCCCTACTTAATCCCTAATACGCCCCACGAGATGATGGCTTTCTGGCCATTAATCTCGGTATGTTTGGGCAAGGATCGATGGACCAATTTGGATCAGATCGATAACGGATCGGGTTAGATATTGTGGATCGATTACGCCTGTTTGGGCTTTGTGGGCTCTGATACCATGTTAAAGTTCATGGGCATCCAACTTAAAACCAATTGGTGATAAGTGAAGAGGCCCAATCCCTTTATATATTAAAGGTGATCCCTTCAAACTTCCGATGTGGGACTTAATCCCTAATAACTCGTCTCGACAAAGGATCGGTTATATTTCAATTCAAACAAATGTGTGACCCTTTTTTAAGGCTTAGGTCCCCACGAATTTGATAAAGACTTAACATATACGTCCTCTTCATGCAATCTCTAACCCAATTACTTAAAAGATATTTTTTGCATCTCTCTTTTGTTGTCACCGAGATATTTTCATTTCAATTTGACAAAAAGTTGCAAAAAGTCGACCATGATATATCAAAAAAAGTACAATAATAGTAGAAAAAAAAGACATAACGAAGGTTGGAGATATTTTTTCTTTAAGATATTTCTTTCCTTTTTTCCATTTTAAGTGTCCCTTTTCACGAATCGACCCTACAAATAATTCAAACGAAAATCATAAAAAAAAAACATAGAGTTAGGTTTGCTAGTACAAACATAATTAACTTGATAATTTTTAACAAATGAAGTTAGGTTAAGATATAGAAGAGAAGAAAGAAGAAGAGATTGAGAAAAGACCTTAAAACGAGGTCGTTTATCAGCGTTGAGTTTTCGGACTTGATACCTTATCTTCTTAGAGAAAAGTCTACTCTGTCTCTTCTCTTTGTACCTTAACACACTCGCTTCTCTTCTCATGTTTCTCTCTTCCTCCATCACTGGTACTTCTCCACTCTGAAACATACATTTTTCCAAACGTTAATACCAATTAAAATCATGACTTGTATAACAAGTAAGAGATTTTCACAAAACTAACATAAAGGGCATTGGCAGAAGTTGTAGAATCTGTCCAGAGTGGTTGCTGCTGACGATCAGACCAAGCATCAATAACTTCTTGATGGTTCAGATTCAGCTTCAGACCTATCTCTTTCTCTTCATAATCTGTTGACATATTGTCCCAAAACCCAAAACTTGAGCCTTCTTGATCACTAGTCACTCTTTTTCCTTCCAACTCCTCTTCATCTTCGTCTTCGTTGTCTTTTTCTTCTTCCCAGAAATCCCAGCTGATTTCATGAGAGCAACTTAAACTCTCCATGGTAATGTCGAAAATGCCTTCGGAATCATTCATAGTATGGTTTTGTTGATCTTGAGAGAAAGCATTATGGAAAGTTGAAGAAGGTTGATGAAAAGCTTCTTCTTCTTCTTCTTCTTTCTTTGGTAACCTTTGTGTATCCATATGTGTCTTATCTTTTCCTCTGTTTTTTTTTCTCTTTCACTCCAATTTGTTTTTGTCATCATCCAAAATGTAGATACATATAGAGAGAGTTAGAGCAAAAGTATTATTTCTATAATATTGAACATGTGATGGAATTGATTCGACGTGGCATCTTATCCCAAAAGTGACGGGATAATCACAAGCTGATTGGCTCTTAGACTCCAGCGTGGAACCCATTTGTGGGTCCTCTTTTTACTGCTCCTTTGGAGTTCACTAGAGACCATTCCAAGCTTTTTGTTATTATCTCTTTTACAACTAGTAGCCGAGTCCTAGAAGAGAGCTATAATATGACTTTTCCAATTTTGTGTGTTTTTATTCATATGAAATCATTGAAGAATATATAGGTATTCAAAATATCTACAGAAATACTTGTATGCTTTTCCAAAACTCTATGTGTTGTTTAGAAACCTTTGTTTTAATATTCATTACTCATTAGGAGGCAAGATAGGACTGAAGTTTGTAGCACTAAACACAGTGCCAATCTGGATCTAGTTCTTGGATCATCTGAACTTTACGGAGACCTTGCAACATTCGTTCGTTACGCTTCTTGATTCCTTCTCTGTACAGATTGCTACCTGTGCTGTCTTGATTTTTGGTGGGTGGAGCTTGTCTGCTTAGTAGTCTGAGCTCCTTGCTCCTCGAGTACTCTGCACCTTGTGCCTGAACTGTTTGTCAATAGAGACTTACTCAGAACAATCAGACACCATGTACTACTCTCTTCTACCCATTTGCATGGATATACATAATGTAGTCAGTTTATAAATCATCAGACGAACTCAGTGGATCCTCCAGTTCATAACAGTTACATCTACAATGAAGATAAATGATCAAAGAAGATGTGTTCATAACTACATGATATGCCTACGTTACCACCAACACCACTGTACTGAAAGAATTTAAGATTAGTATATTTGCAAACAAAAACGAGTTGAACGACATGACAAAAGCAATCAACATGTAGTCAGAAGCTCTGTTCCAAGCAACGAAATTTGAAGAAAAGACCGAAGAAATGAATATACCTGAACGTACAGATGTTAATGAGGCAGCTGAATCTCTTAGACTCCTTGCTTTCTCAGTAGCATCCAAAATTTCAGAAAAATCTTCTGATCTTTGTTCAATAAGGCCATCCCTCTTAAGGCTCAATAGCGCATTTTCAGAGGCCTGCGTAGCACAACGTTATACCACATAGTAATGATAAGTTTATTTTCCATTGAGCATTATCAAGAATCTGTAACCCTTCTGTTATCTTTAATACTAAAAGCAACGAGATCATATATTGCATAAGGAAGAGTAATTACCATCCCAGCAATAGAATGGAATCCATTTTCCATAGACTGAACTGCAAAATTGGTCCATTCTTCGTGTGAAACCCTTAACCACAAACAGCTATGAGACTTGAGCTCCCTCAAAATCAATGCCTCATACTTCATAGCCAAACAACTCTACTCAAGATATACCAACAAAAACATTCAAGAAATTCAACAAAAGAGCACGAATCTTAACCTATAACTATGATAGCGAGTAATCTCAAAAATTAATTCGAATTGATTCAGATCGAGAAGGACTGGATACGAACCTCCACATCACCGATAAGAGCAAAAGCACGAGCGAAGAATTCAAGCACAGAGAGCTTCGTAACGATGGTTTCTCCACTGAGCTCACCGAATATAGCAGCCGATTCAGATCTCAAGAAATATCTCAGACTGAATCTGACATCGGAAAGCGATTTCGCGTTTATCGCAACCAGAGACAACTCGAGAATCCGAAGAGATTCTTCATCGAACCTACAAAATTCAAAACCTATTCAAGCAAACAAAATAGTGAAATTGAGATTTTCAGGTGATTCGGGGGAAAGCGAAGTACCTTCTCTCCTGTATCCGATTAAGAAAGAGATAACTCTGATCAACGATCATCATCGTGTCCGCCATTTTTTCGAATTTCGATGGCGCATCTTAACTGTTTATATCCACGGCGCATTATAAATGAACTTCATTTAGGAAACGATTAGCAAGGGCCGTGCGTACGACATATGGGCCTGATCCGTATATTTAGGGCATTACTTCTGAAAACGGTACCGTTTAAACAGACACCTTACTAGGGTTTTTACTTTCGTCACCGTTTCCTGAAGGCAAACTGCAAATTTCTTCCACCGGACGATTTGGAAAAAAATGGTGAAAGGACGCCAAGGAGAACGTGTCAGGTTTATTCATCGATTCTTTCAATTTTATTCAATTTTATTTTGTGCTAAAACTTCAGATTTTTACAGAAAATTCACTGCAATCATTTTGATTCTCACCCTCAGATGGTTTTAATCCATTGTGTTGGATATTTATTTTACCTATTAATTTTTGATTGATTCAGTTTTGTTTATCTGTAATGCAGACTCTATGTCAGAGCAACCATTCTTGGTTACAAAAGGTGCGCCTCTATTTACATGGTTTATGATTTGGGTCGGAGAAATAGTTAACCTTACCGCATATTGCTGGTTAATACACTTTATGACACCTTAGATTAGTTGCTTATAGGATTCTGTAGAAAATGTGACATGATTAATGTTGTCATTATTGTCTAATTTCTTACGTTTACCATTTGCGAATCAAGTATTGTGGGTATAATATTAATTGTAAGCAATAGTGTACTACATTAGTATGTGATATGTTGCAAACGGGTCTTGGATTCGTTTAGTAAGTTTAGTTGGAACTGGGTTCTTAAGACGGTTTTGTGGGGAAATATGAATAGGTCCAAGTCGAACCAGTACCCAAACACGTCTCTGATCCAAGTCGAAGGAGTTAACACCACGGAGGAAGTGACATGGTACAAGGGGAAAAGAATGGCTTACATTTACAAAGCTAAGACCAAGAAGAATGGTAGCCACTACCGATGCATTTGGGGCAAAGTCACAAGGCCTCACGGTAACAGCGGTGTTGTTCGAGCCAAATTCACATCAAATTTGCCTCCTAAATCAATGGTAATCGAAATCATTTCGTTACATATCTTTTCTTTCAATGTTGTTCTCTCTTTAATCAAATCATTACATATCTTTTCTATCAATGATGTTGTCTCTTTGTAAGCTTCAGTTGTGTTTGGATCCTAAACAAGTTGTTTGATTGTATTTGCAGGGAGCTCGAGTTCGAGTGTTTATGTATCCGAGTAACATCTAATGCTTTGTGTACTACTCATCAACTGGTTTTTTAGTCTGCAAGTCTTAGTTAATTTTACCTTCTTTGACTCTTAATTTGAAGGATTTGTTTAGAAACAATTTTGTTTGATCGAAGCTTTAAACTTTATTCATATCGTGAATTAGAAAGCTCCTGCGTTTATTGTATTGCCCAAATTTGTAAACCTGGAGTTTTTTTACTTTGTCTTTCTACCAGTTTACAAAATCAGTCATGAGTTCTCGTGGGACTCGTGGCACTGGAATGTACACGTGTCATAACCACGAACGAGTAACCGAAATTATCAAATTTTGTCGTCTCCTTGGCCCAAAGCACTGAGATCTCTATATTTATATTTTTATTGAACGGATCTTCAAAGAAGAAGGAGACCTGGTGATGATGGCGTCGAGCAAACTTTTCCTTGTGGTCTGCTTCGTTTTCCTTGTCGGCTGTGTAACATCATCATCTGATGTATCTGGAGATATCATTTCATCTTCCGCTTCGCCGAAAGTCTCGCTGGGTCTGTACTACGAGTCTCTATGTCCGTACTGTTCCTCCTTCATAGTTAACCATCTCACGAAGCTTTTCGAAGACGATCTCATATCCATCGTCGATCTTCATCTCTCTCCTTGGGGCAACACCAAGCTCCGTGATAACGGCACTGTCGTTTGTCAGGTCCTCGCTTGTTCTCTTCCCAAGCTCTAATTATATTGATCTTGATGATGTTTGCATAATTGCATCTGATTATTGAAAAATTTAGTAGCGATTTACAGAAATCTTGTCGCTGATCTGTGCAGCACGGAGCATTTGAATGTCTTTTGGATACTGTTGAAGCTTGTGCTCTCGATGCTTGGCCAAAATTGGTAAGTGTGATGACGAAATCAGATTTTTTTGTCTCTCACTGTTGGAAACATTATCTTCATTTGGTGAGTCATGGTTTGTGAGATAATTAGGATTGTCACTTTGGTTGCAGAGTGATCATTTCCCTTTCATCTACTGTGTTGAGAAATTGGTGACTGAACGCATGTACGACAAGTGGGAGACGTGTTTCGCGAAGCTCAATCTGAATTCAAAACCTATTGAAGATTGCCTCAGCAGTGGACATGGGGACAAGGTTAATCCTTTTCTCTATGTGTAGTTTGTTAAGTCTTCTTGCTTGTTTCGTTATAGTTTCGTCTTAAGAACTGGATTTACGTGATTGGTTTGTTGAATTGAAATGTTAGATTCCTGTATCCTTGATACCATTTAGTAATGGTGTTGGCTAGTTGAAAGATATTATGAGCAGTTTTTTTACTTTCATAAACGCACTTGCATTAGATATCTGTATACAGTGTTCTTGTTTCGGAGTTACTCTGCATTCGTTTATAATGTTTTTTATTTGCTGCAGCTTGTGTTGAAGTATGCTGCAGAGACAGATGCACTTCAGCCACCACATGAATATGTTCCCTGGGTAGTTGTGGATGGTCAGCCACTTTATGAGGTTTGTTTCACATGCTTCTTCTTAAATCTGTTGAAATACTGAACTCGTACTCACCATGAATGTAAATTCTAGTCACGTAATCTATGAGGAAAAGTTTTATAGGAGTCTGATAGTTTGGTGCGAGACCTTATGAGTAATGGATGTTGTGGCTTCTAGATTTGAGATATTCTTGTCCTTGTGAGTTAAAAAGAGTGTAGTCCTAGAGTTGGTTACCAAACGGAAAGTGAAGTTTTCAGCGGCCTTTTCAGCCAGGGCTGATGAGAACAGAACTGTTTAGAGGAGGAAATCGTTATATCATTCTACCTGTCCAGTTGGTCCTATCCGCTTTCATTCACTTTCTCTTCGTAAAATGCACTCTCCCAAAGTCAGAGATGGTCTTGATTTATGAAGATATTAAATGCACTGCATAAAGACCCATATATCAATGGGAACAGAAGCTATCTGTATGTGTGTGCGCTCAATGTCTTTGTCTTTGGACTAAGTTCAGTTACCCATTTTTATCGTCTGCAGGACTATGAAGACTTCATAAGCTACATCTGCAAGGCATACAAAGGTAATAAAGTACCCAGCGCGTGCTCCAAATATTCTTCCCCCAACGCCATTCACAGGGTGAAAGCGAAACACTTCCCTCGGGTTTGCCCAAAAGAAGTCACTAAGATGCAGGGTGTGTTGCAACGCATCAAAACCTCATTATCTTCTTACATCGACTTTACTGGCCTGCTATAAACACCTCTCCTCTTTCCTTTACCTATGTAAGACACCCTCAAAAGCTATAATTGATGAATATGTATACTCTTTATATGTATCAGAATGTGTGTTTGTTGGTTTGTAAAATATCTTTAAAGATTTACTTTGGTCTTATTATTAGTTTGTGTTATATCAGTAGTAAGTTGAGAACAACTGAAATAAAGGATACCATCACTATACCATGCTATTTACATATATCTATAACAATAAGCAATGCCTATTTCTATGTTCGTAGGTTATTTTAAAACGTATGATTCGATCGAATACGATTTGGTTGAGGGTGAAAACAGTATGCAGCAATAATTTATATATAAGCATAACGCTTGTCAATTTCTAAAATAGTATAAGAGTCTGTTTGAGTCCGAAAGAGTCGTACACCTATCAGGCTATCAATCTATCATCAGTAGGAGAGGAGTCTATTAGAAGGTTGAAGATATAACAGTTCCGTGAGGACTCTGACCCACCACTCACTTGGACGTTGACCAATAGTTTGTACTACATTATTGGAAAAAAAATCTATTGATACATCCTATTTTCTTAAATTCTCGAGAAATTTATGTATTTCTATAGATTATTAGTTGGTGAATTTTTTGTTTGTAAGGTTTACAGAAATAATCATATTTTGAATTCTTCTTCAGTGCTGAGAATTTAGGGACAGTTCTATATCTCTTGTCAAAATGTTATGTTTTCTAAAATACAGGTTTTTTTTGAATATTTGTTAGGTGTTTCTGAATATTTTAAGAATACAAAATAAATATATCATTTGAAAACAATGTCCTATAAATTTCGGAATTGGCTACAAATAAAAGTAATGTAGTTTGGCTGCTGGATCGTCCTTATCAAAGCCCATGTGGTTATTAGGAACAAAACAAATTTGAAAATGACCTTAAAAAACCACAAATCAAATTGATAAAAGAAACAAATATTGTGCTAGAAATGCCAAATCAACCAGATAGAAAAAATATATAGTTTTTGCAATCAGGTCCAAGGCAAATTATACACTTAACGACGATATGCATAACACATTAAAAAACACAAGATGCTCTCTCTCACAAAGCATAATTGAAGGAATTTAAATAAGAAAAACACATTCATATTCACTGTCGTTTCTCTACAATCTTTATCTTTGTCATTTCTGTTTTTATTGTCCTCATTCTCAGCCGCCACCGTCGTATATAAGTAAGAGTGAGTTGAAACTGTTAAGACTGTATTAATAAAATGTATATATGTAAGTTGTAAATTGATAATTGATAATCTTTTATGCAATAGTTTAAAGGTGATATATAATTAAAAAAATTTCAGTTGCTAATTTCGAAATCCTCAATGTTTAATAAAGATCGTGTTCTTTACTATTGAAAAATTGAGAATTGTTTGTAAACTATTACATTTTTAACAAATTTTTTTCTTAGGATTTTGACTTTGTTTACTTTAATTTCTCAAGTGACCTAAGTTGATATCGGTGATGTAATGGTTGGGGAGCTATTACCATGGTTTACTTTTGTTTATACCATTTTCATTACATAGTCTATTAACTTGTGAAATATCATAAAAGAAATTTAGTTTGTGCGGCAAATATACAAATGCTTCAAATTACGTAGGGGATATATAGCCCATTATTACCATCTTTGTTTTTGTCGCTTTATATAATTTTTATAAGTATAGCTATTGTTTTTATTTATTTCTCTTTTTTCTTTGGTGACTATCTTTTTAGATGAATAATAAACATATATAAATTATAAAATGTTCTCTATAAAATGATGTAAACCACAGTCATTATATAACTTCACTTATATCTATTGAACTTACATACATCATGTATCTAAATTAAGTTGAATGATTGATTTGAAACAAATCATAAAAACGTGATCATATGTATATACGATATGAATCTTGATGCTAAAATCTATAAACGAACAGCTTTGCAACTCGAAAGAAATAATAATTGTTATATTGTCATCAATTTATATCAAAACCCCTTAGCTATATATTTTACTTGCGAATAAGCCATGAACTGTTATAAAATATTAATGTATAGATTTCTATTATCTTTAGTCTAAATGCGAATATGAAAACAAATTGACAAGACATAAAGTAACATTTTTGTAACAACATATATGGCAAACAAAGCTAAGGTGTTAAATGGTTAAAAAAAAAAAGAACACACGTGTGGAAAGACACGTACGTAAAGAACACAGTAAACACGAGGCCTCATGTCGGTCGGAAATAGTGGCAAACATTACTGTCTCAAGAAGAGTCACGATCTTTGTCCTTTTCATTCTGACTTTTACCGTCTTCCCCGTGCGTCTGTACGTATGTATATCAAAACACATACGATACATAATTCTTCAGACTATAAACAAATACAAATGTTACCAAATCTTTTGGTCATACTATATAATTACATGGCATTCCATTTTTTTTTGTTTTTTCAACCACTTCACTCTAATTTTAACGGGACATACAGAGTTTGATGGAGGCTTTTTTCACTACTCTTGTAACAATATAAATAGTGTTGTATACTGAATGTATTTCAAAGTATTTTGCTAAAACAGAAAAAAAAAACACACACACAAATAATTGTAGGATTAAGAAAGATATCATTAATATTTATGATCAAGCAACTAATTATTCAAATACAGTAATTGATATGATTGTATACGTACCTACTTATATCACGTATATAAAGAAGATGAAAACAACTCACCTTTTCTTTCATCCGTGTATTCTCCTTCTTCGCTGATCTCCAAACTCTTCAAAAACATAAAATTAATGTTGTATATGTTTGATTCATAAAAAAGGATTTGCAAAAATCGTATAATGCATTTTAATGCGTGTGATGAGGAGTAAAAATTTATAGAAAATTCAACTTCAAGAACTTAATGATCAGAGATTCGTAGCAAACTAAAACAAAAATCTTCCTTGTCCATCAAAATATTTTCAACGATCAACTAAAATAATAGTTACTACTACTACAAAAAAAAAAAAAAAAAAGTGATCGAAATGAGTTCATACATATATTATATATATATATATATATATATATATAAAATATATATATATATAAAATTATCTAAACANATATAAAATTATCTCAACATAAAATTAATTAAGGCGGTATGGTCTGATCAGCAACAACAGTGGTCGACGACGGAGCGGCAACGTTACAAGCATCTCCGTCACTTTGTCTGGACGAAGAAACGTCAATTCTAACGGTAGTAACAGTTGGTGGCCGTTTCCGTTTCTTTTTCTCATAAGGAATCCCACGAGCCTTAGCTTGACTTTCTCTAACTTCCCTCAAGTAAATCCTGACCGCACGTGCAGCGAACGGGTTCGAATCTGGCCGTCCACCGTTCTCCTCGTAAGCAGCTCTCAACCGTCCGATCAAAGCGTCGAGAGATCCCCAAGCTTGTTTGAGAGGACAAGAACAAGGAGAAGGAGGTTGTTGATGTCCGAAGTAAGGACAAGCCGCCACGTGTACTTTGGTCTTACCGAACTGGTCTAAGTACTTGAGGAACTCGATCACGTGTGCTCCACTACATCTTGATAAAGCCAAAGGTGGCTTGTGGTTCTTGAGGTATTGCAAGAACGTGTTCCAGTCACGTCGTTTCTGTGACTCGTACCGGCTTGGTGTTGCCGGAGGCGACGAAGGTGTCAAGGAAGAACCCGGTTCGTCTCCGTTAACCGGGTCTGGTCTTTGCGACCCGGAAGCAACCGATTCCATCAAAACTAGGGTTTTTTCTTCTTTCTTTGAGAGAGTGTGTTTTGAGAATAAAGTATTTAGTGAATTAAAAGAGAGAGAGATATAGAGAGAAAGAGTGTGAAGATTTGGTTAGGTTTTGGGGTTTTATTTATTTAATTTTTAGAGAAAGAAAGAAAAGAGAAACAGAGAGGATTTTTGGGAGGAATGGTGTGAATTGTGAAAGAAGTAGAAAGAGTGGAAAAATAGGAAAAAACTTAATCACATGGTCATGGTCCTACTCACAATGCCACTTGACACTTTTTTACTATTCTATTTAGGTCAAGTGTGGACCTATATATGATTAGATCTTTATTTATTATACCACTATTATTAGGGGGAAAAATAATTTTCTTAAGTTATCTATGCCAATTATAAACCAATCAGGAAATAGCAAGTATAGTAGGGAAGATATATACAGATCTGAAAATAATTGGTTGTAATATAATGTTAGTTTTATGTAAATCAAGAGCGAATTCAAATCCATGTAATCATAAAGCCAAAAGAGATGAATCGAGGTGAATACCAAATTTCTCGTAAATAATGCTTAGAAATCCTACAAAATTTATATATACATCTAAAAAATTGATATATTTTAGGAAAATAAAATTAAAAATGTATATTGATTTTAAATCACTTCGGATAACATAGTTGGTTTATATTATGATAATAAACTAAAACCTATACACTTAGGTTAAAAAAATTCATTATGAGTTGGAATATGCGGTCTGCGGATGGACTCTAATCATTTATTTTGAATTACCACCAGAATTATTACAAAATTAGGTTTTAACTTTTAAGTTTAAACAGAAATGCAGAAAAAATATATAAAAATTCCATCCCTGGATTGAGAAGTCTAATTTGTTAAAGTTCATCTTGTTTGATCTATGATATGTCACATTGTTACATAGAGAAACGTCATCCATTTTAATATTTGAACAAGTGATCGATGGTAGTGCTAATTAATGTCGCTTTTTAGATCCTCTTATCAAATCCCAAGTTCGAACGCAATAATACAATATTAGGAGAGTGAGTGAGTGATTCTGATCCGCAATTGTTTTGTTAACAGACAAAAGCGATGGTTTTTTATATGGTCCGATTCAATACAAACAAAATAAAGAAAAAAAAAACATCAGAGTAGTTAATAAGGAAGAAGATGGACCAAGGTGTTGAGTGAAATGAATGAAATGACTAGTTATTTGGAATCTGACAAACATCAAAGTTTGAAAATTCAGAGTCGAGTACATCTCCACCATCCATATATGGCAAAATATTACTATTTGGCCCCCACTCTGCACTACATATGCGTGCGTGTGCTTCAAACTTCTTTTTTTCTTCCATTTATATATATATATATATATATATATATATATTATTTGTTTTAAAATGAAAACTATACAAGTCAGATATACATATCAATTACCTTGTACTAGTTTTTCAACAGTTTCTATAATTTGGGATTATATTCAGGACGGGACTGATCGAGCCAAAGTTGACATTTTGTGATTTGGGATTTAAAATTAATTACTATTAATTTGTGAAATGATTAACATTTTTTTTTCTAACCCGTGAACCAAAACACAATGTCAGGGCCGGTCCAATCATATATGGTGACCGAAGCGAAACCAAAACATGTGTTCTTTTATGTTAATTTCAACTCATAGGTAGTAGCAGATATAGTCTATATATAAAGAAGGTATCAACTACTCAAAGTTTTTTCGAAATAGAATTCTGACTCTGATTAGAGATTTCTTTGCAAAAACCCTCAAGAATTATGAACAAGCTTATAAATTTAATTCCTATAAAAAAAATTGACTTGGGGCCCTAAGCGGTTGCTTATCCTGCCTACCCTCAAGTCCGGCCCTGCACAATGTTCACTAGGTCAAACTAGCATGGAGACGTATTTTTATTATGACATCATTTTTTTTATGTATCCCACGAATAAAGTTAAACCTACACGCATAATTTAATTATGGCTACCCATTTTTCGCAATGTATTGTTGTTTGTCTGTTTAATTTATCCAATAACTCAATCAAGAGATTAGGTACTGTCTTATTTAACAACACATACACAAAAATATGGTATGTCCATTGACAGGACGTCTTCACATTTATATATACATTCTTTTTGTTTTTATCTAACAGCACTGCCTTAATATTTATCAAGATCATGCAAGAATGACAACACAAGATAAAAGGTCACTAACTAATCGAATGGAAAAGTTTAGAATTTTCTTCTGAACAAATTATGCTGGAAATAGAATTTTGTTTTACTCTAGTACCTAGTTTCTTTGAACCAAGTGGTGGTGGTTGATTTAGTAGTTCTCACATTTAAGGAGAAATTTTTCTGTGGATTTAGGCTAGTTGACGAGAGATTAATTTCCTTCAAATACAGAATTATCAAACAAAAATATTTGACCTATCAAAATGGTATCACAGTTTAAATCCATTATTTTTTTTGATAAATATGACTATTCAATAGTTACACTTATCCCGAAAGAATTCACTTTATATAGTACCAATTGTGCAACTACAAGTTCATATTTGTAATTATATTCTTACCATGTCATTTAATACAATTCACTTAATTTAAAAGTTTAAAGTTTTGTATACGTAGAGAGATCGAGCATTGTATATATTTGTCATATATCTTGTAAATGAATATAATTTTGTTTGTATCTTTATAAGGAATTTTAGTAGTTGAGAATATTTACTAGTTTGTTTTTATGTCGTTTGTTTTACATCATTTGTTTGATTCATACTATCTGCACTTTTTTTTTTTTTTTTATTCTACAACTACCAAAAAGAAATCAAAACCATAATAAGTTTGAGAAAAATAAAATGAAAAACAAAAACGATTCAGGATCCGATGCGTAATATTGTCTAGCACTATGATAATTAGGAGGCCAACGAAGTCAATATTGTAGCCCCCACAAAGTGTGTTTATATTACAATAAAAATATGATGAAAATTAAATTCAAATTATTGGTTGGTGCTTACGACCCACCACCCACACACATCAATATCTTTTATAACGACTATTCAATTTCATTTTTGTTGCCTGGTGGATGTTAATCATATCAAAACCATCCATTCTCTCCTTCCATCATTTTAGCTCTCATTAACTGTTCGATTCCAAAATCTGATTTTTTTTTTTTTTTTTTTTTTTATTTAAAATAGNATATGAATATAGTTTATGTTTGAGAATATATGGTTTTCTTCATACAAAATGTTCTATGGTCGACTTTGACTCTTAGTTATGTTAATGTCCTAAATTATTAGTCTATTACTTAATACAACACTATATTATCACTTGTTCCCGTAGCTCAGATGGTTAGAGCGTTGGTCTTATGAGCCGAAAGTCGCGGGTTCGAGCCCCGCCGGGAACATATTTTCTAATCAATTTTGTCTCATTTTTCACAATTTTCTACCCGGCTTTGATCATATGCAAGATTTCACAATCATATATGCACCTTTTGACCCTATTAAGGAAGAGCTATTTCAGTCGAATTTGTACGGTAAAATGAAAAAAGAGAACATACAATGAAGAATAATATACGTATCATTTTTAAATTACATGACATTTGAAGTGTAGAGAATAATATTTGCTGGATACTATAAGAATTGGATTGCCAAAATGCAACCCAGTGATATCTGCAAATCTTATTCGCAGAGTAAAGTAAAATCTTATTGAGATTGGAAGCAGGGGTTTTCGTTTTCAATCCATGAGCTTGTAGCGCTTCTCTTGCACACCAGAAACTCCCATCTGTATCTCTATGATCGTGTGAAGTGGCATCTGTATTAATATTCAACAATAGAATTCTTGTTATTATGTGTGCGTCTAACATCTCAAATACTTCAAACCTCAATGGTTTTTATATCTTATAATACTCAGCTTACCTCAATCTGTGGTATTTCTTTGAGGGGACGATCCGCAAAATATGCATATAAGGCTCTCAGAACAGCCTGCGTAAAAACCAATTGTAATTGGAAAATCGTAACTCAATGACAAGTCGGAGGATAATTGAACAAAAGAAATTGCAAAGATATCGTTTCGAGTATAACCTGGTGAGATATCACAACAACAGGAGCTCTCTGTCGTTCCAACTCAATGATCACAGGTTCGAGCCTACATTGTTGAAGAAGCAATTTTATCTCAGGTTTTGTTTGTGACTGAACATAGAAGAAGAAAAACAAGGAGAAGAGAGGAGCATACCGTTGAATTACATCAAGGTAGGACTCTCCACGAGGGTATCTGTAACGCAATTTGTCCTTCAACCGAGATCTGTAGTCATATGCAACACAATGATTAGACCAGTCTGAAAGCTTATTGCCCGTTTCAGGTTTAATAACAGAGCTAATGTACGCAGTTAACATATGCATTCTAGGATGTCCTTTGTTTTTGTCAACACTATACCAATCTAGTTTCTTGGCTTTGTGATTAGCAAAACTATAAAAATCAATAAAAAACCAAACTAGTTGTCTATCCAGTTTTCTTCATAGAATAGATTTGTGCCTTTCTGATATTCTATTAGATCCCAATCAGAGCTTGTAAGTTCAGGCCACACTAGATTGTGTGAATATATATGCATCCATCTCTCCTTTATCAAACATATTAATGCGAATGTCTGAAGTATCTCCTGGAACAAAAATATCTTGGAAACCATATGAAATTTTTTTATACATGTACAGATTCTAATTCTACCATGTCACTTACTCGTACTCTTCTGGCATGTTCTTTTTTATCTCTTCATATGTCATTCCATCACAAACTCCAGAATTGATCTCATCCAGGGCACGCCATTGCACCTATAGATGAAAACAGGAGACAATAATATGGTTGCAGCAAGATATTATTACAAGACATCAAGCGTCAGACAGTTGGTAAACACCAACCTTAGGAAATCCAACGATGGAACTTGCTGTTAAGATTGTTCTCTGAAGTGTACTAGTCCAAATCTGAAATAGAAAACGTCAATCATTATTACCGTATGATCAAAACTTTAAAGTTCCAATCAACCAAGTATGGAACGGTTTGATCCTTTGTGAACTTGTGGAAAAAAAGGATTCAAAGTTGAGTGCAAAGCCTAGGTAGATCTAATAAAATTAAGTCTCATGGTCCCTGTCAAAATGACCAATATTTATTCTTAATTTTTATTTTTTTTCGGAAACCTAGAAATTATTAGACTTATTCCGCCTATTCATCTATTCTCAACCACGAAACCCTAGACTCCCTTGATCCTGCAACACCTTTAATTGTTGAATTCACCCGAGCATATATTAACAGTTCTGTGTCAATTACCAACTAAAATCCTTGCAGGAAATAATTGAGGAAACAATGGAAAATATGATTGGGTAAGGGGCAAATGAAGGTGAACATCCAAATTGGTGCTGAAAATGCAGTGATATATGTTACTAACCCACTTCGACCGTGTAATTTTTCAAATGTCCAATCATTGCAAACTTAAATGCTAACAGTCATAGGTACAAACCAATTGTCACTAACAGTCATGTGTTCCTTGGTACTCATGTCAAGCAACAAGTTTTCTTTCAAGACAATTGCCAATACATCAAAATCTCAAACATGTTTAAACAGTTTGCAATACTTACCGAAGCAGCCTTCTCATTCTTTAGTCGCTTTTCAACGAAGTTGGCAAGTTTCTTTGCGTAAATTTTTCCAGATTCACTGTGTATCAAAGTTGAGAAACGTTACGAGAACAAAACATTCCATTTAAATAAAAACACAATTTTCGCGCTAAAGTTAGCATATTACTGAAGAGGCGATCTGGCAAATATAAATTCATCACACAAGGAAGTAGAATCAAGACTTGTCGAGCTAAACTATTGGGACGGGATTTGTATGGACAAAAGTGGATGGGAAAGCAAAGTAAAAGTAGAATCCATCAGCATCGGCTCAGAGCAGCAATTGGTATAAGAGATTGAAAATTTGGCATTTGGGAACAACTGAGCAGAGACATACCTAATTACGCTGTCTCCTCCAGTTCGCCCTCTAACATTATCCATACTTTCTCCATGCCGAGTGAGTAGTATTGGTCGTGGAGTGAGATGTGTATTCACCTAATTGAAGGTAAGAAAAATTAGCTTATCCTGAAAACAAAGATCTTGCGATCATATAATTTATTCTTATTGAACTAGCCAATGAATGTTGAGTCTCTTGACGGTGGAATTAATTACTCTTGCAAGTTCATAACACTTTTAATCTAAGCCAATTTTGCATGTCACCAATAAGATAGAGACATTTTAATATAGAAAACAAGCAAGAGGCTAATTTATACCAAGAAAAACACAATTCTTCCAGGAAGGTAACCACTTATATTGTTCACCTGCAATAAAAACAGAATAACAGTCAGGAAATCAAAACTATAGAGTATCCTACCATCAGTGACACATTATGTATCCGGCACACATGAAACATACTTGTATCTGTCCACCATTCCCGCTGACCATATCAATCATTTTGATGTAAGAACCTTCTTCTACAGGCTCATAAACCTAGTAAGAAAATAATGAATTTAATACTTGATTTCTGTACCAAGACTATGGTGCATCAAAGCTGAGTCAACTATGCTTTATCAAAGTAATTAAGACACGTTTAAAAGCTGTAGGTTTGTATAGTGACCCTCTCATAATTGGCCAAACGGTCTCTAAAGTCCCGCACTCCCGCTTCAAAATCCGTCCTGCAGAAAAGCATAAGCATTTAATTGAAAGGTGAAAGAGGTCTGCTCGTACAAGAAAATGAAGCTACTGGCAGAGCCTACTCTTCTGCATAGTCAGGACTTTGCTGGATTTTGAGACGTATGTTTCTTTCAATAATGCGTTCGTCATTGCAAAGTGTTTCTAGAAAAATTATCTGCATAAGAGATAAAAGGGTAAATCAGTAACTGAGGATGACGACATACACATTCAATGGATTTCTTTGTTGAAAGATAGTGCTACGTGTAGCATGAGAATCTACGTCACATTTCTATATCTCAAGAAGCTTCATTACCTTACACTTTCCTTCAGCCATTTTCATCAACATATTCCGTCGAGCTCGCGTGCTATTAGTTGCATCAAAGATTCCAACCTACAGACAGAAACTATTTAGAATCCAAGATATAAGAACCAAGAAAAACAACTGAAAGATGCTTACTTGACCTCCTTCTTGCATCCAAGCTATCATGTCTTCCATTGCAAGTGCTGCTACCTAGTGGCATGTGATATATTAAAACTATGTGCAAAGAAGAAGAAATAGTGTTAACTTTGACCACTGTATCAAAACATCTCCCAATATAACGAATTATGTTGAAAGTGTCATAAGGACAAACCTAGACGCCTGATTAGAAGAGACAGTCGCAAAATTGCTAAACTAAGCAATCCAATTTATTACTTACTTCGGTTCGTGCCTCTACACCTTCAGGGTTGTCAGCTCGAAAGAAATCAGCAGACTACAAAAAGCCCATTTGTTTGTCATCACAAATCATCAAAAAGGGAGGGAAAACAGTTATACATCCGTGGTTTATGATCCAGCTTTACCTGGTTCACTCCAAGTTTAAGTCGTCGGTACTGTAAAGAATGGAACAATGACTGAGTCAATCTTTTCCCCGAGTGTTGCTTATGATAGAATAACACACTATATATATATACATAGCAAACCTTTCCAACATTGAAATGTTTAGTATCGTGCCCCAACCAGCGTAGGTATCTTGTCAACTTTTCTGCAGTAAAAGTCTTTCCCCGAGCTGGCAAGCCTACCTAATACAATGGATGGGAGTGGTGTGAATCAAACATTCAGTCTCTTTTTTTTTTTTTTTTTTTTTTAAAAATCAATATGTCAAAAATATAGCCAGCCATCCAGCTCCCGACAGACAAACTACAAAACATGAGCTAAAAGAGCCTGATGAAACTATAGACAGCACCTATATGGAAAAATTACCAAGACGATTGCTAGATGTCTATCTTCTTTCGGCCCAAGCATTTGATCAGCTACCGCTGCTGCAGCAACAGCTCCTGTGGCGGCTGGAATCGAATTCTAACAATTTAAACAGAAAAGGTGAGACTCCGTCAAAAACTCCCTGACTTAGATAGTTTTACTAAAATATTAAAAGTTAAAACTAGCTTATGCCAAACCTTGGCTTGCGCAATAAATTTGGGATCAACCAAAAAAGAGCTTGCGCTAACAGACTTGACTAGCCTAGGGGAACCAACACCACGATCAACAAAGAGCCCCCTTTGACCATCTTTCGACTGATAAGGTGAGAGTGTCCCCACTGACTTTGAATCATCCCCTCCTTTAGTCGAATAGACATCCGAGAAATCAGGAACAGTGACCTTCATTTCCTATGAGTAAAAGTGTATGCCAATGATAAAATAAAAAAGATGATCATTATTTAATGCAGGATTGGCAACTACCATGTAACTAATCAGAGTAGAACCTTTGCGGATGGAGATCTATCAATGCTAAAACCAGAATCTTTAGGGCTGTTCGAGGCTGCCTTTGGGGTATCGTCATTAACAAATGAACCAGAAGCTGAAAGAGATCGTGGATTCTCTGCATTGTCAGCCGCATAGACAAGGGACGAGTTTGCAGAAGGTGGAGGAGCAGGAATTTCATAATGCTCAAGATCGAGCTCCAAACTTTCGGAAGGGCAATGCTGTAAGACATTAAAGAAACTTTCATTTTCAGGCTAGGTCAACACCTATATCTCTTTAAATGAAATGTCTAGATTGTATTGATATAGGAATTCACAGTCAGATAATTTGAAGTATGCATTGATGGGCAGTAAATGGGGGGCACATATAAATCATTCCTACTATATTTCACGTGACATATCCTAAATATTGCAGATAGATGGAATCGCGGTACAAAAACAAAGAAGTAGAAGAACAAACCACCTCAACAGCTGGTTGATCAGGATTTATGCTAACATCAGGAATACCACGTACAGTAGAAGGCTGGAGATTCTCCCTATAAGCCCTCCAACTGGCAGCAAGATCAAACGGTGAAACTCTATCAGCTTTGATGAAGACTCGGAATTCAACAACCACATCACCTTCCAGCTTAAACAAAGCGACCCTAGAATCTCCTTGCAATGAACCACGAGTAAGAAGCCTATTCTCACCCTCCTCCACTATGCAAGGCGTATCTCTACTCTTTGGCTTCAACAAAAACTTGAAATCGAAAGTCTCTACACATCAAACGAAAACCAAAAACAGATGATGCAGACGCTTAGATTGTAATTTCACAGAAAAAAAAAAAACTTCGATTATAACACTATCTTCAACTATATGCTACACGATCGGCTAAAAGATTCCTCCAGAAAAGAAGCGATACCGTGATCAGGAGGAACAACGAAGCTCAATTCCGACGATGTGGCAGATTCACGTAGCATCGGAAGCTAGTAAGAGAAAACGATGAAGAGAAGCAATCAAATTGCAGATGAACGAATCGGAAGGAAACGCGAGAAGGACGAAGAACAGATATAAACGAAAAATCAAGCGATGCTCACAGCTCTGGAAGGATCCCAAGAACCGATGAGAGGAACGGAGCCATAAACATGAGGAGTAAGCTCGCCTTCAACCTTAGAGTTCTCCATTTTGAGTGAAACATAGAGCTGACCTCCTCCGCCATTAGAACCATCCTCTTCTTCTTCACTATTCTTCGATGCACTCGACCCCATCGTTATTCGTTTTCCGTTTTTTTTGGTTTTGAATTTAATGAAGGAAGAAGAAGAGATGCGTAACGGAGAGAAAAAATCAAATGGATAAGAGATTTCGAGAGAGAAAGCGAAAGAAACGAAGCCGCTCCGCAGCTTTTTGATTCGGAAAATGTTTCGGTTGATTTCAGCGGTTCATTGGGATAAACCGGATAAGAGCAAATACGTGGTGCTTGGTTACTCGGTTTGGGTTTATTTCGGGTCGAGTAATTTAGAAGTCAACCAGATCGGGTCGGGTTAATTTTATTGCTTTGCTTATTGGGCCTTGTTGATCTGACTCGGACGTTTGTTGTATTGATCGATCTTCCTCCTCACTTCACTCCTCTTTTGAGTTTTGAGCGCCATGAAATTGAAAAACCTCGAATCCTAATATCGACGGTGATGCTTCAAACATCGAAACTGCCGAGGGAAACTGGAATTTAGAGCATTTTATCACTCGAATCCTTGAAGATTTATTTATCCGAGGTTTGTTCTTCGCTTCTTCATCTTCCTTTTCGTCTTCGCCGGAACTTTTTTTCCGTCGGTCTAAGAGTTGCGCTTTGAAAATAGAATTGAACTTGAGATTGATTGCATGGTTGGATATTGTGTTCGATAGGTTTCGTCTTCGTCTCTACGTGATTCGATATGATTCAGATAATTTTGAAATACTGCCATCGTTATTGTAGTGTATTGGTATCTTCAAGTTTCAATATCAATTTCAGTTTCTGGATTTGAGTGTTCCTGTGCTAGTTGCAGTGGAGATTTTGAATGTATGAGATACATATACATTAATATCTATGCAAGAGCAACCAAGACTTGAATAGTACAATAATTTAGCTCTAGTTTCTTACATGTCTAATGTGTAATCGTAAAATCTAGATTACAACATGGTTCACTCTCTTAGTTGTTGCTCCAGACCACACAAGTTTTTTATACACAAAATTCGACTGAGTTTTTAAAGATGCCAGTAGTGACTAGTCACATACTTATCTTCTGGGTTTCACTTGTAGCGCTCTTCTTTAGCTCATTAAATACGCGTAATGTTTCTCCGTCAAAACCTCCAGCAAACTGAATTGAGTTGATGTCAGGAAAACACTTAATAAATATGAACATGCCTTTTTTTTTAACATGGCTTATTAAGTAGTAGATTAGTTTATGACTTTATGTACCTGGTGTATTGTGTAGGCAAATCGAACTCCTTGAAGCATTAGATTTCCTTCTTTACCGCCTCCATTTGATTCCAGCTCGTTCGCTATTCTCTTCATGTACATCTGAGCAAGCCTCAGCGAGCTGTATTTTAGCTGCATCAAGAAAAGCTTCCATAATTCTTCTTTGAGAGTAGGTAACCTTTCTTGAAGTTGGTAAACGGCTGATTTCTCTCCGAGAGGTTGAATTTATAGGTTTTGTAGTTTATTTAGGCAATCGATGTTCTTTGCTTATAAATAGTAATATTTGTATGTTTACAAATCTGTAGTGTTCTTTTTCTGTAAATGTGTTAGTTTCCGTCATAATCAGATTTTATTGGTACCTTTCAGCTATCAGTCACCTACCTGTCCAATTAATCCTGTGTCTAGCATCCACTCCCACGGTATCTGAAAATCCTTGTATTTCTTCCCAGTACTGTCGCTAATCCTCTCTGTGTTGTTAACACTTTCTTCCAACCTGAAAATTTGAAGATTTAATGCGATTAACTCGTGTAATTGGATAAGATGGGAAAGTTGCTAGTAATTATATTCTTTGTACATGCTCGCCTGTCTTGTAATGATTGAATCTTTTGCAAGACCTGCTTCAGAGGTTCCTTTGGATTTTCCCTGAATGACAAAATTTCAGTTTCAAGGTTCTTTAGCCCCTTGTAATTACAAGCAGCCTCTCTTAGTGAATCTGCTTTGCGTTCTGGCCATTTAGGGAAATGCTTTAGGACTGCTCTTTCATCAACCAAGGAAGATAGTTCCTCGTCTAACCATTTCACAAAAGGCTCCACTTCTGATATGTCAGTAAATTTTGCAGCCTCCACCTTACTAATCAAGATATGGATATGATCTCTGTGTCTGTCAGTGTCAGTTTTAATCTGCAAGTGCACAAATACCATTATAAGATCTTCTCTGGCCCATGCTTAGATCTGCTAATATACTTTTGTAATGATTTTGTAATACTCTGCACTTAGTTAAGAGTTAAAACCTAGGTTATGATGGGGATCAGATCCATATGATTTCTCATCTGACCACGTCTTCTAAGTTATGATGGAAACTTTTTATACTGTACTTACATCTGAAAGATATTTGGAGCGGTTCTCGATTTCACCAATCATGTTTTTGCTACATGCAGGAGACAACATGCCATTTTGATTGATCCTATTGCCCATATGAGACTCTCTCTTCGTGAGGGCACGATACAACTCTACAACTTCTGGAGCACGCCGCACAGATTTTTTTCCAAGTGTGGTTTTTGATGGAAGTGGTGGAGGTGGCGGCGGCTTTATTGCTGTAGACTGTTCTTTGACAATTGGCTTGGGGGTTGGATTCTTTACCTCTTGACCCTTTATATTGGGTTTGACACTCTCTGGCGCTTTCAGGTTAGATCCGTCTGTGTTGCCGCCATCATATGAGCTTTGTAACTTCTTCCATAACAATGATTTCCTCTCATTGTCATGTGCTTTGAGATTGATTACTTGTGCTCTTAGGCGGGTGACTTCTTGACGCAATTCATGATTTTCCTTCTCCAGGTTGTCGTTCCTCATTAGAGAAGCTTGAAGCTCCTTCACCAAACGCATGAGATCGGAATCATCTTCTCCATTTGGTAACATATCTATCCTTTTTCCCTAGTAGATGTGTGATTGAGTTAGTTTTTCTTTGGAGTATATTTTCTCCTATATATCTCCTACCTTTCAGTTACTTCTCAATGAAGCTACAAATACTCACCTAAACTTTTGATGTTCACTTTTGCTTGTGTTTAATTTCAATTCACTAGTGCATCCACAGAACAAGAGTAGTGACCCGTTCTATCTTAATGAGCCAGATTAAATCTCCCAGCTGCGTATAGGTTGGTTTTTGCTGAGCTGGATTGGAACCTGACCTATTGTGCGAGTATTCTAAGCTCTTTTGTGTTGGAAATTAAGGTCGTCATCTTGAATGATTATGTCCAAGATTAATTATGCTTTGATGCGCATGGTTTGTCTAATGTCTTTTCCTTTTCTAAATTGCAGATTAAGTTAAAAGATCCTCTGGTCCGCATACAAGTCGCAGGTAAGCAAATACTTTACTTATAGCCTTCCTAATCACATAAGAAAAAAAGATTAAATAAGCAAATATATCATGTTGAAGCTTCATTAAGCTTTAGTTATAACGAAATGAACCATTAGGTACGAGTTAGGCTTGCCTCCCAAGTAATAGTCATACACTCAGGAAGTTTCCTGTCTCAGTCTCTCACCCACTTTTAATCCACCTCGTACGTCCACGTATGAGTCGTGAAATCCTTTTTAATAATTAATCCTTCGTTAGACTAAGCTTTCTCTCTAACTTTATAATAAGATTTCACTTGTTTATACATAACTAATACTTCTTTTTGTCATTTTTCCATTAACAAATTGCAAATTTGAGTCAAACCATGATTTACTGAAGTATTCACATAAGTCAGAGTCCAGATCACAAAATTTATTACATGACTTAATATTGATGTTTCTATCTCTTTTGGATAGTAATCAACTATCCCTTAGACATTTCTGTGATATGTGAATTTAACATTCTCTGCATCTGAAGCAAAGGTAGACATGAAAATGACATCCTACCATTTTTGGTTTTCCCTACCTATTTTTCTTACTTTCATCATTTATTGATCTTCACTCCCATTCTTAGTATTCAAATCAATAAAAATGTGCGTACATTTTACCCTTTGCTTCACTCATGTCTACAAGGCAATTGTTATTGAGGCTCAACCTAAAAGAGACTAGTTTTATGAAAATGCGCAACAATAATCTTAAGAAATATGTTTTATAATCACATCATTATGTGAACTATTGTTGTAGTTGTCGTTGTAACGAACCATTGGACCATGCGTTCGTAGTCTCTTAATTCATGATCTTCTTTTATTAGGCTTGATCGATTATAACTTATGCTTTCTGTTTATCTTTTCCTCTCCAGACTAGCCATGGATCGATCACTCCAAAACACACACGCAAAGCTCGTGGCTCGTGATATCCACTGCCTTACACAGTCACCGTCAATGGCCAACTCTTTCTCCCTTGTTGGCGGCCCCTGCATTTCACGCGTGGAGACAGTAGGCACAATCGTCTCTCGCGACCTGACTCCTAAGTTCCTCAAGTTTCGCGTCGACGATGGCACGGGCTGCATCACGTGCATCTTGTGGCTCAACCAACTGACGTCTTCATACTTCTCTCGGTGGAACCCATCCACGGTTCTCAATCTCGCAAGCGCCGCACGCAAATATGCTGCAGATATCAAACTTGGAGCTGTCGCTCGCGTTCGTGGCCGTGTGGGCTCGTACAGAGGAAAGATGCAGATCACAGCGACTGTTGTGGTGGTCGAAAGAGACCCGAACGCGGAGATCTTGCACTTATTGGAGTGCGTAAGGCTTGGTCGAAGCTGCTATCGTATTCAAAGTAGAAGAGGGATTATTTGAATCATTAACCAAATTGCAAGTGCCTTTTCTCAAAATCCCATCACAAACCAAACGAAGGGTATTTGAAAGATTACTAGTACTACTGTGTATTTGTTTAAAATTCAAATTTAGATCCAAACTAAACCGAAAAACGCGAATCAAAAACCGGTTTGATCCAAAAGGACGACTAATTCTACGACAAACCTAATAAGACGGTGGGTTTAGAAGTCGTAACAGTGTGAATAAATGGCCTAAATGTTGACCTAACATAACATGACTTATTATGTTGACAAAAAAATGAAAGGAAAGAAATAGAATGACCTGTTAAACACATTAAAGAAAGTGGCAAGTAGTCGCATAACACGTCTCTCTCTTCTCCATTTAGGCAATTAAAACAAGTATCTTTCTCAATTTCGTGACTTTCCCATTTCATTCACAGAGCTCTCTTAATCAATCATTCCCATGTTCCAAACTCGACTAGTGAAATTTGAAGCAGCAGACAAGAGAGATGGTGGTGAGGAAAGTAGGCAAGTATGAATTAGGTAGAACAATCGGCGAAGGAACTTTCGCCAAAGTCAAGTTCGCTCAGAACACAGAAACTGGTGAGAGTGTCGCCATGAAAATTGTGGATCGTAACACCATTCTTAAGCGGAAGATGGTTGATCAGATTAAGAGAGAGATCTCGATTATGAAACTTGTTCGTCATCCTTGTGTTGTTCGTCTCTACGAGGTAAGTGTTTTGAACTTCTTCTTCTTTACTTCATATGAAAAAAATTTGATCTTTTTTGCTCTTTGCTTAGGTTCTAGCAAGTCGGACTAAGATTTACATTATCTTGGAGTACATCACTGGTGGTGAACTGTTTGATAAAATTGTGAGTTGCCCTTAATCTCAAGTTGTCTCCTTTTACTCTGTAAGATAGAGATTATGACTTTTGGTTTTGATGTTACAGGTTCGTAATGGACGGCTTAGTGAAGCAGAAGCTAGGAAGTACTTTCAACAGCTTATCGATGGTGTTGATTATTGTCATAGTAAAGGGGTTTATCATAGAGATCTTAAGGTTTGTCATTCTTGCTCACAGTTGACTAAGTTTTCATCACCTTAAACGTTATTGTGATGCTTTTGCACGTTGAAATTGCAGCCGGAAAATCTTTTGCTAGATTCTCAAGGGAACCTCAAGATATCTGATTTTGGACTCAGTGCATTACCCGAACCAGTAATGAGCATGTTTTCTTTCAAATCTTAGTAACTATTGAGTCATCCTCAACTAAATTATCTTACTTTGATTCTGAAGGGAGTTACCATCTTGAAGACAACATGTGGAACTCCGAATTACGTTGCTCCTGAGGTATTGCATCAAATATCACAATATTTTGGAGTGTAGTTTCTTATGCTAGCTCATGTGAGTTTTGTCTGTTTTGGTTTAGGTTCTCAGTCATAAGGGTTACAATGGTGCCGTGGCGGATGTATGGTCCTGTGGAGTTATCCTTTATGTTCTTATGGCAGGGTATCTTCCATTTGATGAACTTGATCTCCCAACTCTATACAGCAAGGCATGAGCTCTACTGTTGTTGCTTCTTGATTCTTAGACATTTCGTATTGCAAAAATTATTGTTTCTTGTTATCGAGTTTGAACAAGATCTTTATGGCAAGTTTAGATTGTTCAGCTAGTCCGATTTCCACTTAACAAAAAATTTACTTTTTCTGAGAAAGCATTAGGAGTAAACAAAGAATATCTACTGACCCTGAAATATTGTGTTTTGTGCTTGTAAGTGATCTATGTATTTTCTTTCTGATATTGTTTCCTTTTCTTCATTTTTCCAACATTTTGCAGATCGACAATGCTGAGTTCTCTTGTCCCCCATATTTTGCTTTGGGAGCAAAAACATTGATTCAGAGAATTTTGGATCCAAATCCTGAAACTGTAAGTTTTGAATTTCCTTTGACAGAACTTTTCTTAAATCTTTTATAAACCTGGCTTCTGTATTTGAGTGTTGAAAGATCAGCAGCTTGAAAATCACATATCTAGATTATGCTAGAATCCTTGACCAGGTCCCTTTGATTTGTATCATCATTTTCTACAATCGAATAGACCCTTTAAGTCCATATTCTTCCATGTTTCCGGGATCATTTTGAAGATCTAGACATTATGGATAATTTGCCAATGTCAATTGAAAGCCTTACATCACATAGTTGTATAGTGAAGCTGTTCACCGTTACTCTTTTCATCTTGAGTTGCAAATTTTGAGAAAGGCAGTTTTTTTTTTTGGCAGCGAATTACAGTTGCAGAGATCAGGAAAGATGAGTGGTTCCTAAAGGATTACACTCCTGTACAACTTATTGATTACGAACATGTAGACCTGGATGATGTATATGCTGCTTTTGATGAGCCGGAGGTAGGAGTCAGTTGTGACAATTATTTATCTCTTATTTGATTGCCTCTTGCGCATTGTGTATAAAGCTTGTCTTTCCAGAGTCAAAGTTGTGCTTATATCAGTGAGATTGTTCTTCCATTTGTGCATAATAATATTTTGATATACTGTGTAACATAATACGTTGCAGGAACAAAAAGATGCGCAAGATAGTACAGGGGACACCGGGCCGCTGACTCTTAATGCATTTGACCTGATTATTCTATCTCAAGGGCTTAACCTTGCAACTCTTTTTGACCGTGGAAAGGTACAATGCTAGGCATGACCTGCAGTGTGCATTCCTCTCTCAAGTGTTATAAAATTACCGTGTTAATCTTTCAAGTGTGTTGGCAGGACTCCATGATTCATCAGACAAGGTTCATCTCACATAAGCCAGCAAACGTGGTTCTTTCAAGCATGGAAGTTGTGTCACAGTCCATGGGTTTTAAGACTCACATCCGCAATTACAAGGTAAAAAATTACTAGTGTTGGTTAGGATCTCTTCGTTGTATTTGGTGATGTGTACCTTAGTATTTCTTGAGAATGTTTCTTATATCATATTTCATTTCACCATCTAAAGCCAGGCTTTTGGTTCCTCAAGCACCCAACTGCTGTTAACCCTTTTCAATTTTCAGATGAGAGTGGAAGGATTATCTGCAAATAAAACGTCTCATTTTTCTGTCATTTTAGAGGTAACTTCTCATCATTCACCTACCCATACATCTCCGAAACCAACCTAGCTTTTACTTTTTTCCCTCTGTATGTCTAACTAATACATTCTCAAATGAAAAGGTATTCAAAGTTGCACCATCATTTCTCATGGTAGACATTCAAAATGCAGCCGGAGACGCAGAAGAATACCTTAAGGTTAGTCAAAGAAGAATACCGTTCACCTTGAGATTTGTGTGACTCATCTCAGATTAGTAGAACCATTTTTATGTCTTGCAGTTCTACAAGACGTTTTGTAGTAAGCTCGATGATATCATCTGGAAGCCACCAGATTCAACTGTGAGAAATCGAGTCACCAAGCCCAAGAGTAGAAGACGTTGACAACCATGTATTATTGACAAGCAGAGCTGTGTGTGTTTGTATACTGCTTTACTAGAGTGATACAAGCTTGCTGATGTGGGTTGTATTGAAAAGGTAAAAAATCGTGTGATCCCAATAGTAGATTGTTAAAGTTAATTGAACTTGTAGTTATCTGTCTATGCAGAAGGATTAATTAAGTTGGGACTTGCTGTGTTGCTTTTCTTGTTAAATTCCATACGTGTCATTGGTATAGCCAGAGTTTTTGGTTCATGTATTTCACTTTTTTGGATAGTCGGATTATAAGAAATAGTATCCAACAAGTGTAAGTTTCCAGCTTTCCGGTCTATCTCTAAACTCAATCGCATGTGGTTCGGTTTACTCAAGTTATGTTTGCAGCAAGTTTTAACAAGTGAGTTGTTCTAATAACAAGGAAGAGCAAGATGAATATGAGTTGATTACCTGAAAGATATTTATCAAAGATTGGGTTGAAATTTGGTTTCGATTTTATGGTCGTTATGGTTCTGTTTCAGTCTTGTTTAAACTTTGTTTCTTTTAAAAAAATTCTGATGTCAAAAAAAAAAAAAAAAACGAAGAACTAATTGATGTTAGAATACAATTTACTAAAGAGACTACAACTCAAAAAAAAAAAAAAAAAATCCTATACTTCATGCTCATGGGTTCTAATACAAGCCATGGGTTTATTCTCTAGACACTATATATAAATATATTTATATTTAAGCAAATCTATCATAATATAGGTTAATATTAAACTCCACGAAATTAAGAAAAAAAAAATTCACTCAATTGTATAATTTCAGTTATTTACATCCAATTGAACTTGATCAGAAAAATCTGACAAATTTTATTTTTAAAATTGGAAGCATGTGCATATCCTCTAACTAATTAAGGTAAACTTCATGTGCCATTGTTTAAAGTGTGTTGTCTATTTAGAGTAGATATATGTCTTAATGGGTTTTGGGCAGATCTTGAGTGTGTGTGGTGCATGTCTCATTCTAGTGTTTGTTTGCCACTTGCAAAAGTTGATCATCTTAATTGTTTCTTGCTCTTGTCTTCTTCTAGAGTCTTGTCATCATCATATGATAAATTTATTCTCGTGATAGAATTCTTGACTTTTCTTATTTTGAGAAAATAGATTATATGCGCAGCAAACTGATCTTGGTTTAGTATATGAAAATTTTGGTTTTTTTAGTGGTTCTAATTTAATAATTATAAATGATTTTCCAAAAGATCATTAAACGAACCATGCCTCTCTCTTAGGAAAAAGACAAATACATAGTACTTAGTGAGAATGTGAGAGTGATAGACAAATTAATAGAGATAGATCCCACCATAAAACTTTGCCTACTACATAAATCAACAATTTAGACGAACTTACCAATGGCGTTAACCTGAGCTCAAAGACCCAAACATAAACCTAAACAACTAACACAAAAACTAACGAAGAGATTTTGAACCTAGATCTTTACATCCCCTCAAGTTTCGGACCAGAACATATCATATAGCTCTGTCTCGAAAGTCACTAGAACCAATAAAGTCTAGACTTTGACAGAGATGTTTATTAATTGAACTATTAACTCTTGGCCTAAACATACTTAAACCCCTTGTAACTAAAGCAAGATTAAACCGGCTAAAGCGGATAAACCCACCCAACCAACCCCTCCAAGATTCTTGTTACCGCTGGAGTGACGTCCACCCACACCATGTGCTCGGCTTCGATAGTGGCCTCCCCTGCCACCGCCTCTTCTCTTGATAACGACAGCTAGTTCCCGAGACTTTCCTTCAAACCCAACAACATCAGTTGGCTCTGAGGCAGTGAAGATAAGTTTATCTTGGCTTGTAACAACTGAGGAAGGTTGTGAGCTCACGGAAGCAAAAAAGTGCTGAAGCTGAAAAATGAAGAGAATGTATAAAACAAACGATGTAATTCTTCTCAAACCCATTTTTGTTTTTCTCTGAGTTTTTTGTTGTTGTTTGTTTCCGTGACTTCTCAGCTTTTCCCCCATTTGCTCTCTATTTATACAAATCTCGTTTTGGATTCTAAAGTAGGGTCATAGAGTACGCGGCATAAGATGGGGACCATGGGGTTGCCGGTTTCGACGTAGCTGACCAGTAACATCTTGTAGAGATATTCATATTTATCAGCGTTTATATATATAGATATATGCATGAAAAACAAAAAAAAAACAGATCACAGGATTAAGTAACTCATGCTCCTCCGTTTCAAAAAGATAAAAGTTTTAGATTTTTCACATATATTAAAAAATTAATAATTTATAATAAATATATAATTTTTAAAAAATTATACAATTTCTCATAAATATAAATCAATAGTAATTCAAAAAATCAAAAAGACTCAACCAATTTTTTACATTTTTAACAGAAATTAAGTAAAAAACATAGAAAAAAACAATTTTTTTTCTTAAAAAAAAAACCATCTGCACATAATGGGGAGAGTATTAAATAATAATGCTATGAAAAAGTAGATAATTGATATATTTTTGGGGAAGTTCAAATAGTTCTTGTATTTTTCAGTTTTTTTCTCTTGATCATAGGAGACCAAGTTTTGTAGATAAAGTATGGTCAATGTATCATTGCCACGTCCAACTTCTGAAAACTTAGTTTGTCTAATATTGTTTTTTTCCTTGGATCAAAATAGACGACATAAAAATGATTCTTTCGCACCCCTTTGATGCATAAATAATTTCACCGGCATCATTAATTAGCAAAATGATCAAATAACAGTTACATGAAAATTTAAAAAGAACTAAGAAAATCATGTATTCCCATGTAACTTCTAATAATCATATGATTAAAAGGAAATCGGAAACAAAGAGCCATGAGCGATGCTTTACATAGAAAAGAGACTCTCGATGTGATTTGGAAAAATATCACAAGCACATGCACATCCATCAATTACTCCAATCAAGGAATCTCTAATACTCTTCCTCCTTGGATCATAATAAAGAATAGAAAATGATGATTCATACCATGATGTAAAAATAAGCTCACCAGCCTCAGTAACACCTTGGAAAACCCCCTTAGATTTAAAATGATCTCTTATCGGTGGTGGAAGCAAGCATTTACGCGTCCATTCGTGTCCATTTGCATCTTCCAATACACATAGATCAACCTTACCACCAGCACAAAATCTAGTGGTAACTAAAGCCAGACTTCCCTCATAAGGTATCATCAGTGGATGTTGATATATAGTTTCAGATGCCAAATTAATTTTTAGGATACCATTAGAATAATCCTCGGGATATTTTATGGGAGGATTGAACTTTTCGTACCTGACATCAAAACTCCTTAGAGACCCATGAGAGTCATAGTATAGAGTTCCATTGAAGCAACGCCCTCTGCTTGATCCAGATGTGTAGTCATGATCCCAATGGATGGTACCTTTGGTTATTATTCTCCATGATTCTTTAGCTCCCAATGTAAGAACTTGGGGTATTTTGGATAGGTGCAGGACTTTGTGTGTACCTTCCATTGGGTCGTAACCTAAGTAAGTCCTTCCGCGTGGTTCTACGGGCTTTGGTAAGGTAAAGAAGTGTCTCATGGTTGGGTTCCAAACTAGGAATCCCGGTAATAAAACCAAGCCGTGGACGGACTGGGATAGCCCGGTTTCCAAATGTTTCCAGTACTCTGATGTGTTTTTCATTTGATAAGACCCATGAGGATGATCATTTTGGTTTTGAGGAAATGAAAGAACGGACTGAGATTGTTGTCTAACGAAAGAGAGTCCTCTTTTCACCTCCCACGTAGACCTAGTCGATTGGAAGGTGAGGAGAAGACTCGGTGAGGATCGAGACTCGAAGGACTTGATGAAATCAAGAGTGGTGGTGATGGAATACCATTGCTTAGAGACGGCCCGGAATCTCACAATCGATTTAGCAGGGAGTCTTGAGAGTATCTCCAGGATTAGATCAAGAGGAACATCTACTGATTGAGATATCTTCATCTTTCCAAATGTTGAATCGAGAGATCTTTGGATCTCCTCATTCTTCTTCTTCTCTCTTCTTATTGTTCGTTTCGATCGCTTCATTTAATCAGTAGTAGTTTCCATAAACCCTAATTTAGTCAGCTTGCTAGCTTATATATCATGTATATATATACAAACAAACCCTAGCTAGCTAGCACTATAGCAGGGCGTTTAGCCAATATATATGCCATTCGGATAAATTGCTATAATATATCTACTCAATATTTTTCTGTTTGAACATTTGGAATTTTTTTTTTTTTTTTTTTTTTTTAATTTTTTGGGGGGGGNCCTTAGCCCTAATCCACCTCCAAGGCCCGGAGCCAGCCTTTATCTGTAGTCTTAACGGCCATGGATATTCCTCCCCACCCGAGACTCGAACCGGTGACCTCTCAGACATACATGCCTGGGGTGCTAGCTCGTCCAGGTAAAAAAAAACATTTGGAATTTTTTATTAATTTTCTTAATTGAAAACAATTATTGTGGTATTAATAGCTATTGGCGCAGGAGGTAAGTCTACTCACCATCATACTTCGATTGTTCCCATTATCATGTTTTTGATAAAAAAAAAAATATATATATATATATATATATATGAGATAAAATTTTATAAAGTGCAAAAGAGAATTATGAATGCAAATATTAATCATAATGGAAAAACGGGATTCTAGCTGCTATGTCAGCATTTTGGTTATAAATACAGATAACATGAACGATTGAAACAATGACAAAAAAAGATTAATCCAATAACATATATCATTAATCAAATTAGTTTATTTTTATATGTTCGACCATGAATAAGATCCACCAATTGTTTTGAAATTCCTTAGAGAAGGACAGACTTTATGAAAACTTCGGGACCGAATCATTTGGAACGTATATATGTAGGCTGAAACCGAAATCATCAACTGGTGTATGAATACGAAAAACCATTATAATTGAATAGGACTAAATCATTACAAACTAAGATTAATAGTGATTTTCCATAGAAGAAAAATATTAACTATATAGCAAGAATTATATATATGTGAAATAGTATGCAGAACACGTACCATTTCAAGGAATTATCAAATAACGCTCACATGAAAAAAGAACTAGTTTCATAAAACTTCAAATGTCAGTGAAAGGGAAAATTAACAGAAACAATGATCATTGAAGAGAATTGAGCGCTTCCATTACATAGAAAAGAGACTCTCAATGTGATTTGGGACAATATTGCGACCTCGTCCACGAATTCCCTCACGAATTCCCTCAAACAAGGAATCCCTAATACTGTTCCTCCTCGGATTGAAATATAGAACACGAAGTGATGAATACGATGGTGCAGGACTTGATGTAAATATAAGCTCACCAGCATCATTAACACCATGGAAAGTCCTATATTCTGTTTTACCTATATCAGAAGGTAGTTGCAAGCATTTACGCATCCATTTGTGTCCATCTGCATCTTCCAGTATAGATAGATAAACTTTATTTTTACCAGCAAAAATTACAGAACTAACTAAGGCTAGCTTTCCCTCGTAAGGTATCATCAACGGACCGTCAGCTTCCCACTCATCATCTTGATAAATATATCCTAAACCATCAGAAACAACATGCTGGGGATATTTAACGGGTACTGGATTAAACTTTTCAGATCTTAAATCAAAACTCATTAGATACCTATAACCAGAATAACCCTCAAAATATAGAATTCCATTGAAGCAACCTATTGCTTTGTACCAGTAACAGTAATGACGCCTAGAGTAACTTATTACTAATGTTCTCCATGATTCTTGAGAACCCAATGTAAGAATTTGAGGCTGTTCGGATAGGTGCACTACTTTGTGTTTACCTTCAAATGGGTCGTAACCTAAGTAAGTCCTTCCGCGTGGTTCAGCAGGCTTTGGTAAGGTAAACAAGTGTCTCATGGTTGGGTTCCAAATTACGAATCCGGGTAATAAAACCAAGCCGTGGACGGACTCCAATCGCCGGTCGGGCTCCACATCTTCCCAGTACTCTGACGTGTTTGTCATTTCATAAGTGTCGTAAGACCCATGATTCTGGTTCTGAGGAAACGAGTAAACGACTTGACATTTTTCCTTGGAGCCGAAGGAGAAAGCGAGTCCTTTGTTCACCTCCCATGTGGAGGTATTGGATTGGAAGGTGAGGAGAAGACTCGGTGGTCGTGTCGACTCGAACGATTTGATGAAATCAGGAGTGGTGGTGATTGAATACCATTGACTAGAGACGGCCCTGAATCTAGCTATCGATCTAGCAGGGAGTCTTGAGAGAATCTCCGGGATGAGATCATGAGGAACATCGTATGATTCATGTGTTGTCGCTATCTTGATCTTTCCGACTGCTGAAACGAGAGATCTCTGGATCTCCTCATTCTTCTTCTTCTCTCTTCTTATTGTTCGTTTCGATGGTTTCATAAATTTTGGTTTTTTTGTAAACCCTAGTTTCTTTCTTTGTCAGCTTCCACGCTTTTTATATGTACATACACACAAACCCTAACACGTACGCACCATAGTAATTAAGGCGTTTAAAAAGCCCATTTATAAATCGATAATTTGATATGTTAACCATTATTTTTTTTTTTTTTGGTCAGGAATGTTAACCAATATTTATATTTTTATAAATATTTATATTTATATAAATTTCACCGTTTCATATAGACATGCATTACCTGCTGCCAACATTATCACATTTTGAATGCATACGAAATCTGTTGCATCTGAATATGGGTTTTTTTTTTCTTTATCAACCATGTAAATGTGTGGACCACAACTGAGCGGTATAATACAAATAAGGAGATTCGATTTTGGATGTGATGGTGAATCTCACGAAACTAAACTACGTCACACTNTAATACAAATAAAGGAGATTCGATTTTGGATGTGATGGTGAATCTCACGAAACTAAACTACGTCACACTTCACAGATGAATATGATTAGAGTTTACTAATACTAAACATCCAAATCAATCTCCACTATAAAGAAACCTGATCTCAAACATAAACCCTACCAAACCAAGATTAAACCGGCCAGAACCGGTAAACCCAACCAACCGACCCTATACATTTCTTCTCTTACATTCTTGCTAGCGCTTGAACGATATCCACCCCCTCCTCCTTTTTTAATACCTAAAACTAGTTCCCGGGTCTTTCCTTCAAACTTATAAAAGTCTGACTTTGAAGCAGTGAAAGTGAGAGTCTCGTGGTTCGCAGCAACTGGCCGAGAGCTCACGGAACGAACATTGTGTTGAAGTTGAAAGATAAAGAGAATGGACAAAACCAACGATGTTCTTCTCAAACTAACCATTGTGTTTTATGTTAATGTGTCTTCTTCCCTTTACCTTTGGCTTTGTGTTCATATATTATATATATATATATATATATATATATATATATACTTATAGCAAAAGCAATTGGCACTTTCGTAGGTAAATTCTCAATGAAAAGTTGCTTGTAAAAATCTTGTAGACATATTATAATTACACTATAACTATAGTATGAATCTTAACAATAAATATTTATTTTATGAAGGAGTAAAGGACTAAACCGTGTAAACTGTAAAGTACGTGTTGGCATGGTTGTAGTGGATTAACTATATATATTGTAGTATCACTTTTGGTATTTCATAAATTTGCGGGTATAATTTGGGATTGTTGAATAAGAAATGAAAAATGAAGAAATGAAAATAAGATTGGCCGCGTGATAACTGACCCATTTGGGTATACAGCAGAGACACAGGTGGCCATGACTCCTAGCACAATTGCGGAAATCATAATTGATGACACCTTAATATGTCTACCTACTTTGATTTTCTATTCAGATTCTAAGTGTGAAAAATTTGAAGTTTCCATATCATGAATAAGTAGATATTCATCATAAATATCTTATTAAAAAAAAATAATTTTTAAAGAAAAATATTATATTTAATTTGAATATTGAACCATGATGTGTCAAAATAAATTAACTTTTTAATGTCCTTAAATTTTTAGAATTGAATCAAAGTAATAATGTTCTCACATATATTTGAAAAAAAAAAAAAAAGTCTCACATAGTCACATATATTAACTAACTTGTCATTTTAGTTAATTGAAAAAAACAAAAAAATCTTTGTTGATTGGAAAATTTTATGCTTATATTTATCTAAGTTAAGGGTTTGATGGTTTAAAGACGTCATTTTAGGTTTTTTTTTTTTTTTCATTATTGTAGAATTCAGACTAAATCATATAATTTATCACTAAAAGAAACATATCTATAGATATTAAAATTACCGGTGATTCAAATTCAGTGAAAATTTAGGAGTTCTATAAAAAGATGGGAAAAATCTTGAAGAAATTAAAAAAGGCTTGCAAATGGACACCGAAATAAACAAGAGAGCAAGAAGATTTTCTCATGGAGGCTTCAAAGTATAGTGTGATGTAGTACCCAAATGACATCACAAGAAATTTTATTTTGACCATCATGAGTGACTTAGTCTTTTCAACATCCATATGATATGGACCATATCTTTCACACGAATTTGGTGATAACTAGTGAGCCGTAATTCAACTTTGAAAACATCATATATAGCACCACAAGATCATGCACCAATATTTTATGTTTATAGAGAAGTCATAATAAATTAATAACATTTTTCTTGCTGGATCACCAACTGGTGTCTGTATACGAAATCCCTACTAATTATATATGATTAACACTTTACAAATGGCATACGATATACACAACTATAATAAAGGAATGGGAAAAGAGAAAGTCACTCTAGACTCTAGTACGTATATAATCTAGCTACTTCGAGAATTCGTAGTTGCTTCCTACGTAATTAACATTTTAATCCTAGTTACCGTGAACAATCCAAATCCAAATCAAACCGGACAACAGACCCTCCTAAACCATGATTAAACCGGCTAAAACCGATGCACCAAACCAACCGACCGCACACAATGTCCCTCGAAATCTCACGCTGCCACTTGACCGATGGGATCCACCACCACCACCACCATTATGAATCGGAATCACCCTGCCCCGTGACCGGCTTCCACCTCCTCCTCCCCTGCCTCCTCCTCCCCCGGCTCCTTTTTTGATAACGACAGCTAGTTCCCGAGCCTTTATTTCAATCTCAACAACGTCTGGCTTCGAGGCAGTGGAAAGAAGAGTCTCATGGTTCGTAGCCACTGAGGAAAGTCGAGAGCTCACGAAAGTAATATTGTACTGAAGATGAAAGATGAAGAGAATGTATAATACCAAAGATGTTCTTTTCAAACCCATTTCGTTTTTTTGTTTTTATGTTATCTTCTTATTCTGTTCATATATATAGTTGCGTTACGGAGACAAATAAAACAGGAAGAGGAAGAAAATCAAGACGCGGGCAAAGAAAGTTGTCACTTTCCACGCAGTCTCTTTATTCAGAAGATGCTCAGAAATATCTTAAAAGATTTTTTTATGTTTTTATTTATTCTTTATTTTATTAATTGGAATCTTTAAAAAGCTTTATCGTTACGGAAACGATAGAAATTTTTATAACATTAAAATGAAGTTGGAATAAAATCATAGAAATCTTTTCTTTGGAAATGGACCAAATGGTTCATGTGTATTAACCATTGTTAATTCATTCATTTGTATTTTGAATATTTGCGGGTATATTTATTTTGTGTGTGTGTTTGTCGTCTGAAAAAGATATAATTAGATAGCAGAAAAAAAAAGTTTTGGCCGCGTGACCAGATTGACTTCACCCTTTCTGCGTGTAAAGTCTGCAGAATGGGTGTGATTGCTTGTACCATAAGGAAATCATATTGGTGACCCATCTTTAATTCATCTTGACTTGTCATTCAAATTCTAAGTTCATTTCGAAAAGAAAAATAGTTATGAACATTATTAGAAGTAACCTTATTCAGATACATGTTTTGTTTTCCGAAACAAAGACAATTCAATTTCCGAAAGGTATTTGATATGCTAATCACCAAGACTAGCATTGATTTGCAAGGGAGCCAAGTAAAAATATATTGGCAATGACGAAAAGATCAAACAAATCACACGACGCATACAATTTTGTAAGTTTGAAATATAACGAAGACTTGAAAATTTGGTCCATGAACAGACAACATTTCTATCCTCAGAATAAGACCATTCAAAAAGGATCCCACAAGAAAACTTCAACCAATGAAACCAATGTACTCTTTCAGATAACCAACTTAAAAAATCCTTCTCCCGACTCAAAATTATAGACCCAAAACGACCCAAGCGATCCCCCAAACCACTTAATATGACACGACAAAACATGCATAGATAAATGGTGCCAAGACAATGGTAGACTCCAGATGAAATCGTAACACGCTGAGGGTAAATTACCTCACCAAGATTTGGCAACGTAGAAGTAGATGTATCTTAAGTTGAGGGACCAGTCTCCTCGGTTTTCTTTTCTTCATCAGTTTTCTTTGGCTCACTCTCTTTCTTTTCCTCTGCTTCCACTTCAGTCTTCACCTTCTCCTCAGGTTTCTCCTCGGGTTTCTCCTCGGTTTTCTCCTCTGTCTTTTTCTCTTCCACAGTCAGTTTCTCGAGAAGACCAGCGGTATCAGAGGCATCTTTGCTCTCTTCTTTCACTTCTTCAGACTCAGCAACTTCCTGGAACTTTTGCATAAATGTTTTGCAATCTGAAAAGCAATATAAAAGGTTGATTAACCATGCAGCTCTACCAAGGGATCAACAGCTCGGAAACCATTGAAAATATACAACCCCATAAATAAACAGTAGATCATGGTATATTGTTATACACACATGCTTAACCACCTCAAGATCGCTATCCACTAATAACGTGAACACAATCTCTGTCTACTATCGATTTTGAAGACTGGGTAATAATAATGTCAAGTTAAGTGGGATGAAAAAACCAAGCAATTAACATTTCGAAAATAGACTATGATGGAGACTGGTTCTAAGAAAAAGTAATCCACAAAACAAAGCTGATTCCAAAATCAGCTCAGTAATGTCAGCCATAAATTCTACCCATTCAGTACTGAGAGTAAACAAGGCAAAGCAAAAGCAATATGCATAGAGAGCAATGACACAAGTAATCAGAAGCCATTGCATATCAGACGTAAGTTCTACAAGAAGCACATGCAATGCTAACACAGTTTCATAACAAGATCCAATCTAGCAAAAAAAAAATTCAAAAAATCCAATTTCATACTCACTTTCAATTGAAGCAAATCGGATGCAGAAAAGCTCATCCTTAAGTTCCCCATCAGCAAAGTCACGAGCGTGCCACACACAAGACTTCTCATTTCCAACGTGCTCTTGAACACTCATACCCGCTTTAACTGCAGATATTCCAAACACCAACACAAATTGAGCAAAACGTTAAACCTAAATACAAATCCAGATGCAATTCAAAACAATAGAAAGAACTTTACCAAGGTGATTAGCACAGATCTTCAAAGTTTTCGACTGCCTCATAACAAGACGAATCTTCCCAGTATTCTTATGCTTCAAAAGCTTCACAGTACCAGCTCCTCTCTCTTTCCACTGATTCGCATCTTTATCAAACCGATACAACTTCGATTTCCTTCCATTTCAAAAACATAAATTCAATCATAAATCTCAATACCATCGGGAACCACTAAACCTAAAACCCTAGAAATCCGATCAGATCTAGTTGACCTAAGTCACAAAAACAGTAGAAACTAATTGACGAACACACTTACAGATCGAGGATGGCATCTTCGTCTTCCTCGCCAGTAGTAACGGCAACTTCCTCAAGCCTAACGATCGGAGCGACTTGAGCTCCGGTGTCCTCGTCTTCGTTAGCTCCGGTCTCTTCGTCGTCTCTGTGCTCGTGCTCTGGTTCGTTGGTCGCCATAGTAAGAGATTTGCTGGTGGATTTCAGTTGTTCACTACGGTGCGGCGTATGAGATATAGAGAATTTGGGGGTTTTGTTTTGTAACTTAAAAGAGAGAATCTTTTGTTATAATTGGATTTTATATCGCGTCGAATTGAAGCTACCATTGGGCCGAATTCTTAGGAAGGCCTACTGGCCCAATAATTCAAGACCAAATAATATTGTCCACCTTTTTGAAAAAAAAAAAATCTTTTCCAAAAATTATTCAATGCTTAATTTTGGCCAACTAAATGCAAACCTCAAAATCCTTTTAAAACATTATAGACGTTAGAATAACTAGGTTTAATATTTTAATTTTGAGAGGATTTTATTTGAAAGAAAATATTCAGATTTTTGTAATTTTTTTTTTAAATAGCATCATTATGTTTCTTTTTGTAACATCTAAATAGCATTATTATGTATGTGAGATTTGAATGTTTTTTTTTTTTTTTTTTGAGATTTGAATGTTAATGATAAAAATATAGTCATTATTTAATTAATAGTTTTTATTTGACGCCACTTACGTAAATTACTTATTTTTAATAACATTTAGAAAGAAAGAATCTTGATGATTAATTCAATAATGAGTACAAGTTGTCTTGACCTAGTGACATGTGGTAAGTCCAGACAGACAACACCAGTGCACCCGGAATCGAGTTCCGCTTCTTGCAGTATGCAGGATTTGGCCAATTCAGTACAATATCTCATTTTGAACTTGAAAATATTACTGATAACAGATGTGAGAAATTATAATATGATAAAATTCTATATTGTAATCAAATATCTTAGCACTCAATGCACACAAATAATTTGGCTTTGGACATGGTTGTATATCACAATGTATTCAAAATAGTAACTCATTAATGGTTGTATTTTACTAAATTTTAAAACATTCATCCTAAAAATTGGGCTTTTAAAAAATAATAATCTGGATTATTATCTTTAAGAAAAAGGAAATGAATGGTCTAATTTGAGAACAGATACTACTTTGAAATTCGAAGGGAAATATTGTTAGATTTGGTGTCTTTATAAGTACATTTGATGGCTGCGGTAGGTTTTTACAAATATTTTTTTTTCTTAAAAAACATATTTAAATGACCTAGGGAACTAGTTATAAACCCCGACTAATGAAAATTCGGTGAAAGAGTATATATTAGGGGAAAAAATATTCTTAGAATGTTTTACCTACCATACTCGTTTTAAGTATTTTACATTGTTTAAAAGCTATACTACTAATTTTCCAAAGATAATATTGGAAATACCTCAAGTTTCAAATCCACGTCAACATCTTATGAACCTAAGCATACGGTACTTCATTTAAGATAAAATTTATCTAATTAAGATGGATAAAGATTTCAAAGGTTGAATACTTATTAAACTTGCAAAATGCCGTTTAAATGGGTATAGTTTTTGAAGCTTACAACAGAAAACTTAAACAGTTGTGGACCACAATGACAGACTACCAACGCGCCAATGGATGATAGATTTTGAAATATAGTGTGAGGAAGAAAAGGTACACCAATTTATCATAGGTCTCGGTGAAATAAGCTTCTTCTTTCTTTGTCTCAAGTTACTTCTCTAAGTCTCAATTGATGAAACATATGACATTTTAATTCAAGAGGAAAAGGTCAAATAATAATTGTACTCGGTTGTTTGCGGAACTCTTCGAGGGAGTCCATTATGTTTTGGAGTATAGTTTGGGTCACAAAAATCAATTGTTGTTGACAACAAGGAATTGATTCGCAGGAGTTTACCAACCTCTTTACATGAAGAAGTATGTATCCAACTTCATCCTGGTTTTCCTACATAAGATAAATCTAGCTCGAGTATATTGTTCGCACAAATCTCTAAATAGTCACACAAAAATTCCTAACTAGCTTGGCCTGATTATTTCAGAATTATTTCTCAACGAAAGTAGATGATTATGATCATATATATACCAACTTTGTTTCAACTTTGAATACATTCAAAACCTCACGATCTCTTATAATATTTATCTTATATATGCATGCATGCATACATATTAAATTTTTAAGACATTAAAAATATTAAATTTATCAATTTAATTGTTAAGAGGATGCAAATGTCAATTAAAATACAAAATATATAAATATATATAGTTTGATAATCGATGTCACTTATGGAAAATATATAATTTTGGAACATAACAGCTAATACTACAAACAATATGTTGACTGAAATTCAAGCCTCACAAGACCTATATGGAATTACATTTTATGTTAAGAAGACAAGAAGGAACCAATTGTATTATTATTTTTTTGGTCAACAGAAAGGAACGAAATATTAAATTAATCCAATTTCCATACTTATCAAATGACAAATGAAAAATTAGGTGTGCAAAATAAAACAAATTGTCATTCCTTTTTTCTTCTTCCATTTTTATCATACTAATTAAAGTCCATCAGATTTCAAATTAATATACTATAAAATATTTTCTTTTTGAAAAAAAAAAAGAAAATCTACAATTACTAATTAAAAGTTACGTTGGTTCATTTGACATCTGTATTATTTACATTGAATAGAAGGCAATTGAATCTTGTACATTGTATGTATATGCTAAGAAGATATGAGTTTAACAAAATTTTGTTATTTGTTAAAGGCAAATAAAAATTGCCTTAGATGAGGATTCATAGTAGAGACTAGAAATAAAGGATCCTTCTTATCTCTTCGTACCATCATATATAGCTCCATTTTAATCTAACATCCCTCACATACAAAGAATCTCACATCATTTTCTTCTTTTTGTTAATGTTCAAAATCAGAATCAGTATTTTCCCCTATGTCTCTTTCACGTAACTCTTCTACTCCATCGATCACCGATTTTACAAGATCCTAGAGGCAAGCGAATATGTGTAGATCCGATGCAAAATGATGATCGAATCAGCCATCTCCCCGATGAACTGTTGCTCTTGGTTCTAGAGAAGATATCGACAGACGACGCCATCAAAACAAGTTTACTGTCGAGGCGATGGGAGAACATATGGAAACGGTTGCCGTTTTATGTATTCAAGAAGAAAAATATATACAATTTAAACATGGGATCTTTGGCTAATCGATCTCAAGTCATTGCTGAAAACATAAACAAGGTTAGTGATCATTTCATTTTCATTTGTATTGAGTAATTGACAACGAATTTAAGTGCAAAAATGTTATTATCAACGATTAATATCACGGGAAAAGGTTATTCTCAATTATATTTCGTGTGTAAATCATCAACATTAGAAAATATTGATTAATAAATATGAAAAGGGGGAACAGATGTGAACACTTCAATCGATTATTTTAGATGGAATGAAAACTTGTAGTAAAAATAAGCGACAAATATTTATATACTTTAAATAGTTTATGGTTTATGGATATGCATGATATAAGGGGTCGTTGTTTCAGGTTTTGGTTTTTGTTTAAGATTCGTGTTTTTTCTTCAGATTAATGAAATCCAAGATATAAGACTAGGCTCTTTTTGACAACCTATATTGTGTATGCCTTAGTTGTCTTTTTCCTCATTAACCTTGTATTTCTTTTGAAGGTTATAAACAATCTCAATGGCAATTTGATTGGCTTCGAAACTGACTATTTCTCATGCCAATCCAAAGATAGTACTTGGATCCGTACACTGGTTCATGTCAAGCACACCTACTGTCTCACACTTGAAAATCCTCTGGGACGTCCCCATTCGGAAGCCAGAAACCTCCGTTTGCTCCCAAGCACATTCGCTCATCCAACCCTCAAGCTTCTCACTCTGTCTCACTACAATTTGGAAACCGCACGCGCCTTTAACGGCTGTGAGAATCTCAGCATTCTCAAACTTGAGGATATACACATTGATGTCAGGGTGCTCAACAAAATTTTGGCATCGTGCCCATCCCTCAAGGTCTTGATACTTAAAGTCTCGTGGCACTATCATCATGATTGTTTAAAGATTTATAACAACAACTTGAGGTTGTTGCTTTTGGGGTGCTCCTATATTACTCACATTGAAGTCTCCGCAAATGTTTTGGACATTTTCTCCATGGAATATCCTTTTCCTACGAAGGATAATGTCGTCTTCACGGCCCCAAGGCTAGCTCACTTTTACAAAATCTTTTGGGTTTACCGCATGATACCTCACCTCAGCTACAACATTTCATGTGATGCTCAGGTAAATCATAAACAATTGCACTAATATATATAACTATCTATCTCTTTATTCATATATATCTTTAAAATGGTATTGTCATCTGACATGTTTAATTTGGTTTATATGAATCGAAGGACGACATTGCACATGATTTTGCGGTGAGCAGACAATCTGAATTTTTGAAGAAGTATACATCTATGGAGGTGAGTGTGGACTTGATGAATCCGAGAGAAGTAGAGAAGCTGAAGGACCTCTTACTCGCGTGGAATGCAAGAAGGGAAGAGCTCGGGGTCAGATTCAAGGTAAGTTGATTTTGTACTTTAGTTTTAGTCAGATAGGTAATTAGTCAATTAATGATCTCTTGCCCTTCTTATATAAAATGCGATTCAAATTTATAAATGTATCTTATTGTAAATGTAGCGTA
>OVAF01000020.1:123645-153276 GCA_900406245.1 Odontarrhena argentea
AGCGTAACAGTTGTACTAGGAAAGAAGGTGAAATTTCTGCCGGAGAAGCACAAAACAAGATGTGGGAGGAGGTTTTGGATGCTGGTTTTCGCGTGAATGTTATGTGTATGCATAACTTCTGTGGTTCGAATGAAGAAGAATTTGCATTTGCTTCACGTTTTGTGACACAAGGAGCGGTGGTGAAGAAGTTAATGATTAGGACGAGTCGAGTTTGTCCATGCAAGGAGTGGGAGATGGAAATTGCTGTGGCGAGATTAAAGAACCTTCCAAAAGGTAACAAGAACCTTATTATTGAATGCTTCTGATATGGATCCTGGTTTCAGTGGTCATATGAACTAAATTATGTGGTTTGCACTCTCAAGTGATATTCTGATCGTCATTTTTTTTTTTTTTTTTTTATACTTGGTACTTTGAACTTTGTTTTAATTTGAATATTTTGTTATTTCTTCCATTAAATTATTGTCGTGATCATTAGTTTTTCAAAATAATTAAATCACTAATACATCACAGCACAAACTGCTAGGTTACAAATCATGATCATTTAACCATTCTTATTAAAAGATCTAAATTTTATTTGGCATATTTGAATGTTCAATTTTTCTAAAATATTTTACCGTATATATAGAAATTTTACTTTTTTTGGTTTCAAAAAGAAAATATGATATGATGTTAAACTTATAACAACTCTCGAAATTTTCATTTCACATTTAAAATACAAATATTTTGGGCAGAGCTTATCAACTAATTAGAGCAAGTAGTTCCGAATTAGTACACTTAATCTCATCTCACCATATAAATGATGGTTTGGTCCGATCCCAATCACATGCGCAAACAAATAGGCTGAGATTAAAAGACAACGTTTCCGGCTCCATCTTATTAATTATCACTATGAAATTGATAACCACAATAATAAAGGGAATAATCTTGATAAAGACACATGTAGAATAAACCATAATTTCCATTAATACAACTAATATCATCATTGATTCATACGGCTGCGCCGCCGCCAACCCCCGATTTTCCGGGGGTCTATCCGGAGATGCAAAAACAGAAACTTCATATTCCGTTGCGTCATCAGCCATGTCATATGACTGATCTGAAGATGTATTATATTCCATTTCTGCCCTTACCGATTCCGATTCCGTTATTGCCGTGTCATCTTCTGAATGGCTCCTGACTTCCAACCAACCATATGATTCCCAAATTGCCCCTGGGGTCGTAGCCAATTCACAAATCCTCGCCATCCCCGCAGTTTCGAATTCGAGACTCCTCTCGCTTCTCCTTACTTCCTCCTCTTCTTCCGCCTCTTCTAAGTCAAACCCTACGTTGGTCCAGTCTAGTACGCAACGTGGAGATGACTCGGTGTGACATTGAGACATAAACGGATGCTGCAAAAGCTGATCACAACTCCACCGTTGATTCTTGTCTCGCTTTAAACACTTGTCCAAGAAATCTCGGCCCATCTCGGACAGAGTCACTGGCAATTTGTGGGAGAAATCGATTCGACGACTCAGCAAGTCAATCATCCCGAGTTCTTCCCAAGCGGGTTTACCAGTGAGCATCTCAATGACCGTGCAACCAAGAGACCAGACATCACTCTCTGGTCCTTGGTACTCTCCTCTCATCACCTCCGGAGCCATCCAAAGCGGACTTCCACGTGGCATAATCAGAGCCGTTGTCGTTGGTTTGACAATTCTTATCGCCGACCCGAAATCCGCTAGCTTGATAACAGAGCTCCGAGTCACGAGGACGTTCTTTGCCTTGACGTCACAGTGGACGTATCCTTGTGAGTGGACATGACGAAGAGCAGAGACCAGACACGCCGTGTAACGCCGAAGCAGAGTCTCGTCCTTTATTCCTCCGGTGACGTGATTAGCCAAGTCACCTTCTTGGAGATACTCTAAGTGGAGATTCCGAAACGACGTCGTTCTTTCTTTCGAGATTCCATCTCCAAGAAACCTTACGATGTTAGGGTGAGGCTTGAGCGAGCCAAGAACAGAGATTTCGTTCTCTAGAGCCTCTGCTTGAGTAGGAAGACACGTGGCGAGATCAACGGACTTCACGGCGAATACTTCACCGTCGGATTTGCTAATCGCCGCGTTAACCGTACCGAAAGAGCCTCGTCCGATACAAGCACCACGAACCCAAGAAGAAGACATTGAAGAAGAAGAAGTGTTTTTGATGCTCTGTTTTTCCATGTGTTGCCAACTTTTCATATGTTGTCCTTGTGACAAATGAAACTATTTATATGTGTTTTTGGGAAATTGTGAAAACAGAAAATGTGAAGGTGAAATAAAGTTGTAATATTTTTTGTTATGTGACATGGACTATTCTGATACACTTGTCTTTGAGATTTTGTAAAAAGACTCTCATCTTTTTAACAAATTTCCCACGTGGAGATGTCATATACAACACAAAATCTCAAGTCTATCTTCATTAGATTTTTGCATAAATATTCTACCATCTTCGATTGTCAGAATTTGGTTTTTCACAATTTAATCATAGAATAAAATCTAATCATTTTAATTGCAAGATTTTATTTTGATCTAATAATTAAAAAAGGACAATAAATCAGACATGAAAGGATAATTCTGAAACTAGAAATAGAATTTTTTTTGTCACCGAATTATAATTGTTTTTAAAAAGAAAAAATTAGAAGATAAGTTGATAAGTAATGACACTTGTACAAGTTCTCGGGATGTTTGTAAGAAAAATAGTATTTGCCCTATCTCCTTAATCCTTATCCAACAAGAGTTAAGTTGCGGTTTGATATTGTCCATTGCTTTCTTGTTTTTTTTAACCCTCAGTGGATAAACCATTGCCTCTCGTTTCACACTTCACGCAATCATTTTCGTTTTTTATAACCTCAACATGAAAAAAAATTAATGGAGTTAGACAAGTGTTGGGGTCATTCAGACGGATCGTGGGGAAGACAAATGAACAAAACGTGCCGATAGATTTTGAACGGTGGATAATATGTTTACTTTTCCTTATAAGCTAGCTAGGTTGACTCCTACAAGATCAGACATGGAATATTCGGTAGTAATCATTAGTATCAAGAATTCATGAATGTAAACCATTTATTTTTTTTTGGTATGAAATGTAAACCATTTCTAGCCAATCATAAAGTTAAACATAATAATAAATTCAAAATATATTCGTAGTCAATTAATTAACATAAAGAATATTGTGAAAGTGCGCATAGTAACAAGATATGTACGTGAATGAAGTAGAGAGGATATGCGAATAAATGAGAGGATTGGTCAAATTAAAAGCGGTAGAGATGAGGGAAGAGGTTGCCGAAAGGGGATGGGATTTTAAGTCGGTGGTCCATTTGGAGGTATACGTGGCACAAAACGGTTGGTTGATAGATCTCTAGTTGTCTGAAACAAATAAATTGGGAAATGACGTGCTTGATCAGCCTCCACGCATAGTGAAAATATTACTATACTAGTATTCAATTTTTTTTTGTTGGGATCACGAAACACAAAATTTTACTCAAAAACGTTATCCGAAGAGATCACCCACACGGGGATCGAGTTGGAGATAGAAGGTTGAGATTGAAAGCGAGAAAAAGTTTCTTTTTAACTTTTAATTTAAGAGATGGATTGGTTGGGAATCTTGGGATGGCTAAACCGGCATTGAAACCAAAGTTGAACCGATTGTTTCGATAAAGCTATACATAGTTTGACAAATTGGACTAGATCAACTAATGATCTGGTAGACTAAAAGTCAGATTAGGCTATGGTTTGCTATCAAAGTAGTAGGCTAATCGATATGTTTAGTTTGGTCTGCCGTTGGTTAATTTAGCAGTCTAGACTGTGTTTATTGTTAACAACTTTTAACTATTAATTAAATCTAATATTAAAACAAGTTATAATCGCATTTTCATTTTACGTTGCTTTACTCTTCAGTAGTTAAAACCTTTATAAATTAAACTAAAAACTCATTTTGGTTTTCAAAAAATAAACCAGGATTCAGGAAGTGGTACGTGTGGATTCTTAAACTAGGAGCCGATTTTTATTTTTTTTGTTTTCAAAATTAAAGTTTTAAATACAAAAAAAAAAACAAGAAAAGAAGATATCTTAGATTTTTATCATTTTTTTTTGGTCACTGATATTTTTTTTTTGTCGATGGTCACTGATATTTTAATCTTTTTTTTTTTTTGGTATGACTCACTGATATTTTAATCTTGTAAAAAGAAAACTTCACCGCCCAAATAAAAAGAAATAAAATTGGCGTATAAAAAAAAAAAAAAAAAATCCGCCGCAATTGATTCATTTGTTTGTTGTTTGTATGGCAAACCTCTGACCTTCCGTGAACGTGAAGTGCTGGTTCAACGGTCCACCACTTGTTCCATATCCTCTTACGACAATTATTTTCCTTTTCTTTTGTGCGTGAATAAAAGGCTAGAAATGTCCAAAAGACGAGATATTTATATTTTGAGATTTTGGGACCCATAACCATATTTTACAACTGATTACATGTACAAGAGAATCCACTTGGGAAAACAACTCAAGACAATGACACTGCAACGTGTACTTAATACCGTACTCAACTTTTAAGACGTTCCGTATTTTCTTATGATTAAGCTAATTAATATAACTAAAATATTTATCAAACACTTTCTGACATCCTGCATTGCTGCGGATATTAATGTAAAGAATAAATAATACTTGGATAAATATCTATATAACAAAAAAAAACTGTGAACTTTCTACTAATACTAAAAAAAATTTCAATCAATTACTATGCTAAAATTTTACATGTTTACAAAACTATTATTATTATGGATTTGATATATATAAAGAATTATTGGTTAAGAATAGATAGAGATGTTTCGATACATCATATATACAAAATGTTTATGTTTACTAAGTTAAAAACGTCTCAAATGTTTATTATACACTAGTCTAGATCTATCCTATGGTCAGATGAAGCGGCACAATGGAATCAACATCACACTGATGTCGTCTAAGGAGCCTCGCGAAACAGAGAGGTCGACGAGCTTCTTACAGGCTAACAATGGTTTCAGCTTCTGATCGGTTCCTATGCAGAACGGTCGAGCTATGTCTACTGCCTCTTGGTTACTAACTTTGTCCCATAGACCATCTGACGCTAAGATCAAGAACTCATGTTTGGAGTTGAGTTGGAGAATCTTTGTCTCTGGTTCAGATATCACCCATTGTTTAAGATGAGCATCTCCGATTCCTCTAGATACCGCTAAAGATCCTTGGACTCTCCAAACACTGCGGATTGTATCGACATAGCCACCCTACAATATTATCAAAATCAGAACCATGTCAGTAATTAAGAATATGAAACCAAAATTGCACTAAATCGAGAATTTACTTATGTTATTTTTTTCTAAAGTCTAAAAACCAAAAATCCTAAACTTAAACTAGATTGAAGACCATTGTACTACTCCATGCTCATAAAGTCAACATAAAAGATGAAAGTGTTTTGTTTATATAAAGGTATATGAATTCTTACCGAGCTTTCAATTCTTGCTCGTTCATCATCTCTTGAAGGACGGTGATCAGAAGTCAATGCCTCCGCAAGTCCTCCAACGCTCAAAACAGCACGACAATCACCAGCATTAGCCACCACAACATTCCCGTCTTTAATCAAAGCCGTGACGCAGCACGAGCCACCCTTAGCCTCTTCCTCCTTAAGAAACTCAGCATCAGTAGCTAGATAACCCCGTTTTACAGCTTCTTTAATCTTTGACTCGTTCCTCTCACTAGCTATCTCTTCTAAAATGTTGTTACACAATTTCGTAGCCGCATACTCAGCTGCTCTTGATCCTCCATGACCATCATAGACTCCAAAAATCGCCTGCTATTCAAAAACAAGCTAACAACTTTTAAAATCTTAGTGTATTATTATTCTGTTCTACAATTTCATTGATTTTTTATTAGATTTTGTTGAGTATATATCAATTGTTTCAAGATACTAAATTTGCAACTATGTGGCTCACACATCACAATTTTTGTATAAAGAAATTTATAAATCAAACGTTGCGAATTCGAATCGCATTTCCTAATAATTTGTACTAAATTTGAAATACCAAGAGAAAAATTAAAGTTAACCTGTTTAGGATCTCCTTGAAGATTAGTGATGACAGAGAAACGATCCTCCATAGCTTCTCTTCTTCCTCTCTTACAATAAACCGAATACTCATCACCTTCCTTCTCCACCTCTCTACACTCCTCCTTCAAAGTCTCTGCATTTACCGGAGCTGTAATACTCAACGGAGCCACGGGTAACTCAAGCCTAGTCGGTCTTTTCCTCTTCAAAACGCTTCCCGGTCCGAAACCAGAGTCGGAACCAAACCCTAATATAGCCGGCGGTTTCGGTAGACGGAAGCAGAAAGGAGATGTGGGAGATGCAGCGGAAGGAGAAAGTAGAGGACTGAGATGAGTTATTAGGGTTTCATGCGCCGACGTGAAAAGAGACGACGACGGTGAGAATACAGGCGAGTTGCATACGGCGACCGAACACGACATCTTCTTCTTCTGTTGATGGTTAGTACTATTAGAGATTGAGTTTTTGCTTTTTTCAAGTCGTTTGTGTTAGTGTTATATTTATACAAATATATGAAGGAGAAGTCTCCTCTGTTTCTGGCCTATAGGTGATGAAGTTGGCTTCTTCAAAGGTCAAAGGTTAACCACTAGCTTCTTCTTCTTCTTCCTCTTTGACTTTTCTTTTCAATATCACGAATCCACCGCCACAAGTCTCGTTCTTTCCCGTTTTGGTTTTTCGGGGTCAACTCTGCTTTGTCATCATTTTCTTATCATAGCCCATCAGAATAAGGCCTGTAAATTGAAGGCCCATTAAAGTCGGACCGACATAGATATTGATATGTTTGTGCCTTTGTGGTGGTGGTTCTAGAATCTGACCCGGTTTTCTTATTATTAATTTCCTGTGACTGTCTCTTGTTCATATCGGCGAGAGGAGATCGGAGATCGGAGATCGCTAGTTTCTCTACTCTTCACACCTTCTTCGTCTTCTTCTTGTTCGTGGCCAGGTTAGATTCTAATTTCTTTACTCTTATTTGTGCGTGATAATTCCTTGATATATGAACTTAAATCGATTTGTGTTTGATTCATACGAATTGTTGGGTTTCCTGGTTGCGTTGTTTCTTTATTCAGGGAATTTTAACTTTAGTTGCATGGAATTAGGCTAGAATTGGTCTCAGTTGAGTTTCTATTTGAACGGAATAGTACAATGGAATTGCTGCGTGTTAGGTGTTCGTTGAAATTCCTCTGAGAAGTAAACTTTTTTCTTACCTGATATAGTTATGTTACTAAGCTTTCCTCTTCATTTATTTGTCAATGGTTTATGCTTTCTTCATCTGTTTCTTTTCTCATGAAGCTGAATGTTTCTGCCACCTTTATATGCTTGTGTGGATGAGATTCACGCAGAAGGAATTTTTCACTTGTTTTCTTGGTGAAGGATATGATTAAGTGCTATTACTAATACAGAGAGGTCTAATCTTTACTTGTTGAACTAAATCTATGGCAGGTCGAAATCTTAGAAGAGGAGCAAGAATCTTGTCGAAGTAGCCATGGCCAAGCATCATCCTGATTTGATCATGTGCAGGAAACAACCTGGCATTGCCATTGGACGATTGTGCGAGAAATGTGATGGCAAGTGCGTAATTTGTGATTCCTATGTGCGTCCATGTACTCTGGTTAGGATTTGCGACGAATGCAACTATGGTTCGTTCCAAGGAAGGTGTGTGATTTGTGGAGGGGTTGGAATCTCGGATGCTTACTACTGCAAAGAGTGTACACAACAGGAGAAAGATAGAGATGGTTGTCCAAAGATAGTGAATCTCGGAAGTGCGAAAACTGATCTGTTCTATGAACGTAAGAAATATGGATTTAAGAAACGATGATTGTTTGTTACTCGAGGTATTGATTTTTTATTACACTATTGCTAGGTGAGTGTCTGTACTTGTCCGAGTTGAGAAAATTTATCCGGTTAAGAATGTTAAAGACACGGTCTCAAAGTCTCTCTTGTATCGTATTGATTATTTGTGTGTGTGATCATGTTATGCTTGGCTATTGTCTTTAAGTGGCTAAGAATATGTGATTGTTCCTATGTTCCTTGTGTCTGTGACATCATGGTTAGAGAACATCCTGGGACCTTATAGCACTAATTAGTCAGTACCTTATAGAAAAAAAGATTTTGGCCCCGAATGTAAACTTTACACGCGCAGATGCATTAATTTGGAGAAAATAGTGAATATCATATTCTCATGTCAAGGCGTCTTGAGAGATTACACTGTTCTGATAGCTTGTGTAAACATATAACAGAAGAAGCTTGTACTATAACTTCAAATTGTGTAATTTACTTAGGGATGCTAGGAAGAACTCACGTGTTTCTGCATGTGTATGTATGATCATCATGATTCAAGAACATATCAATTCAAGGAAATAGGTTTCGAAGGTCAATGTCTTGTAAGAAACACGTGAGTAAAAGCCAGCTAGACCCGAAAAAGTCAACTTTCATCCCAACGTAAAACATTTCATTTCTTTCGAATTTTTTTTTGTGAATTGAAGAATTCGGGATTACCAACCATAAAAGAGTTAAAATGTTTTTACTCGCAAATTTTTTGGATGATATATTATGAATCTATGATATGTACACAAATTTATGAACTTTAACTTACAAGAATACGTAGGCACAATTCTGATGTCAACACATAAAAAGGATATGAGTGATCCATTACTCAAAACCCCACATGATCGTCAGAGATTATTCGTTTTAAAAGTGAGGAAATCGTAAAATCTTCTTTATTTTGCCAAAAGTACAACAGTTGACTTTTGGGTAACGGACGGTGCGTACAAGTCAACGGCCCATGCAACACATGCTCGCTTCGCTTCTGTGTTAAACTGTTTAACTTAATAGTGTGGAATCCACAATTTGTCTCCAATTGTCAACTCCTACATCCAATAGTCGTACGCCACGTGCTAGACATCAGCTACTTGCTCAGGCATCCAAAATAGGTTATGAATTTGCGATAATACTGATTCATTAAAGTATCTAACTAATTTTGGCATATTTTGGACGTTAAAAACAAGAACATAAAATTGTGTCCAGAATGATTACTATAACAAAGTACCAACCTATTACCATGCAAAACCGTTTTAAATTTTTGTTGTGCCCTTACTTTAAAATGTATTTTGTTTTTTTACTCTTTCAATTTTTTTCTTTAAGCTGCACATTTCAAATTGGGATTGGTGTTATTGAATCACAATTTAAAGTCTATTCTCATCAATTTTATATATTCTAACAAAATTTTAAGTTTGATGGAGTTTATATGTGTGGATTCTAAAATTTCGGCAGTGTCTAGGAGATTTTGTTTATATAATTTGTTCATTAAACTCTATCCACGAGTGATTTCAAGTTCACAAAAAGAAAAAAAAAACATTTGATATTAAATAACAATGAATTTTAAAGTAAAATTTGGAATCAATGATTGAATAGTACAATAGATTTTAAAGTATGATCTATAATTGTTGATTGAATAATAGTTGATTCTGATTTAAATTCTACTAAAATACAACATTAAATGAATAATAAAGTAGTTTGAAACTGAGATTATTTATTATTTTTTTATGTATATAAAAGGAGAAGGTGACGATAGAGATTTGTATATATAGTTGAATAGAGAAAGAAAAGGAAAGTAGAGAAGGAGAAAGAGATCATCAATGGGTTATTGTTCTTCAATAAGGTTGTGTTTATGCATCTTCTTTGCACTATCGATCATCTCTTCGGCTAGAGTGTCTTTTCCATTTTCAGGTAAGCTTATCATCTTCCCTAATACCTATACCATAAAGAAATTTATACTTGTTTTGATCGAAATTTCCAAAGTCACAAGTTCCTTCTTTAAATTGCTCAGTCTCTTGAGTTCTATATGGATCAATCAATTTTTTTTTTCCATAGATTAAGAACTACTTTTAGATCTATCTCATAAAGTCATAAGTAGTCAAATAGCATGATTAACCCGTGATAAAAAAAAAAATTGTAACATATTATTCACATGTAGTATCATATTTTGTTTGTAATAAGTTTTTTTTTTTTTTGTAGTTGTTAAAATTTGAAATATAATTTACAAAAAGGAAACGTTTCTTTTACATAAGCTTGCGTAGCTAGAAGTTTCCATAGACCAAAAAGATAAGAAACTTGTTGAAACAGTTGGTAGATAGACAGATAGTAGATATGAAAGTTGCCGAGGTTTAATTAGGCTTATTATTGTATCTTCTTGTTTATGTTAAAGTTCCTAAAATTAATAACTATTTTAAACTTCATGCAATAACAGGAAATGAAAAGGTGGAGGCGAAAGGTAGATCAATGATGGTGAGCACTAATGACTATGGCGAGCCATCGGCCAATCCACGTCACAACCCACCGGATGGGAGGCATAAGGGAGGTCGGGGATGAACCAAAAAAAAAAAAAAATGTTTCTCATCTTATTAAGGAAAAAAGGACAATGTTTTGAGATATATAAATAAGTATATGTTTAAATTTTCTACCTTTTTTTAGTGTCATCTTTTTACATATTGAATGAACAATAAAACCCTGTAAAAATAATATGTATTGTTATATATATATTAATGAAACAGATCATGAACCCTTGAAGGGTAAACTTGCGAGACAGTTCACATTAAAATGGAAAATGATAGTGGGTTCATATTTTTTTTTTTTTTTCAACCAACCATATAACATCTAAGAATCACAACAAACTATATCATGCATAATGCACGCCTCTATCCCGAATATCCAGATATGATAATGTCTGTTTTAAGTTGGTTTGCTCTCTACCATGCGCTCGATTATAAGTTTATAAGCTTTAGTTGATTTATTTGATTTTTTTATAAAATGGACTTCATCTTGTTTTCTTGTCGTCTTGGTTAAATGAATTTCCAGTAACGAAAGTAACAACCGAAACAGGGGAACATGGCCACAAATCTTAACCAGGAAATTGGCCAAAATAATGTCAAAAGTAAATCCAATAAGAATAGACTATAGCCAAATTCTGTGAGTTCGCTAGTATTATTAGAAATGTATATGTATATATTTGATATATATATATTGAATAAAATGATCAATTCAAGGAGAATTCTTGAGCTTTCATACAGACAGTATCCTTGTAATTATGAAAGGTGAAGTAAAACTTTATGAAACTTATATTAATATTGTTTGGGCGGAAGTTAACATATTCTACGGACTGAATTAATGTCCTTATTTAAACATGAAACAACACAAATAACAACTAACATTACACCTTTTTAACAAAGAGGAGAGTATATTGGTACGTAGCAGTGTGTACCTTGAGCTGAGTAGCTGACCCAACCCTGGAAATGAATAACGTTGTAAACTGTAGCATCCATTCACCACACACACAACAACAAGCTCAAAAACACAGAGAACAATAATCTGGTACAAATTGGCTTAACTAGATATCTTGGATATCACAATCAAAGATCAGTTGCAGACGAAATGACCCTTGAAGCGTTGAAGATGATGGATGAATAAATCGACGCTGTAGAACCATCCCTGGGACCAGCGTGAGTCTATGCAGAGGAATGCAAACAAGGCTAATACTGTAGTGATGTAGACTGCACCACATGTCCAATAAAACCACATCATATCTATCACACCATCACCATCTTCTTCTTTTTCCTCCTCCTTTGGCTCTGGGGTTCTCGTAGGGTTGCAACTTATATTGGTAGGAAGGCCACAGAGACGAGCATTCCCAATGTAACTCTTTTCGTCAAAGGATCCAAGATGACCTTTGAAAGGAATTTCACCAGACAGATTGTTGTGTGAGACATCGAAGTATCCTAAGCTGTTAAGGTCGGCTAGCTGAGGTGGGATTTTTCCATCTAGCTTATTGTTGGACAGATCAAGACTCTCCAAGTCCTTGAGCTTTGAAAATCTATATGGTATGGGGCCTGTGAGATGGTTGCTTGAGAAATTCAGGGATTTGATGTTCACAAGGTTTCCAATCTCAGCTGGAATCTCACCTGATAGTTTGTTGCTTGACAAATCCAACCCATACATATAGAGAACACTACCTTGATATGTTTCATATCTGCTTTTGGTTAAGAAATCGACGATGGTTGTTGGTGAGGGTTCGTCATCTTCGGGGACACGAATATAGCCATCAAGGCCAAGAGCTGAGCTGTAACTCCAATTGTGCATCTTTAGAGAGTCCGATGTTTGAGGAAATATCCCAATACCAAGGTAACCTTGTGCACCAAAAGACATGTTACTGAAACATGATGGTATGACACCTTTGAATTTATTATGAGATAAATCCAGGATACTAACTTTACTCAGCACCTGACAAATTCTCTCAGGGATGTGACCTTCTAAGCTGTTATTTTGGAGAAGAAGAACTCCTAAGGTAGATGAGTTGCCAATGTTGTTCAAAATCTTTCCAGAAAAGTTGTTGTTCCCCAAATCAAGCACCTCCAAGCTTTTAGCTTTGAATAAAGTGTCTGGGATTGTGCCCGTAAACTCATTGCTCTGTAGTCTTAACTGTTGGAGATCTGGAAAATCAAGTTTCCTTAATAGGGGTCCAGAAAAACTATTATGTGAGATGTCTATAACAGTAAGGTTCTGTAGCTGGCGAGGGAAAGAACCTTTCAGATGATTTCCTTTCATGTAGAGGTACTTAAGGCTTGACATTCTACCGATCCATAGTGGAAGAGCGCCTGATATCCTATTATTAGATATATCTAAAAAATATAGACACCCTGAGTTCAGTAGACCTTTTCCAAGGCTCCCATTAAAATTGTTGCCATCAAGAAATAGATATCCTAAAGCAGTAAGATTTGCATGCTCCGAAAATATTTCCCCCCAGAATTGGTTGTCGGAGAGCTTCAGAAACCCCAACGAGTAACAACCACTTACAAATGATTTAGGTAGCTGCCCAGATAAACCATTAGAAGACATGTCCAACGTTTCTAGGCTTTTCATTTCCCCCATAGAAGATGGAATGGTTCCATGAAAATGATTTGAAGACAAGTTCATGAACTCCAAATTTGGAAACACATTCCCTATGTCTTGTTGAATTGAATCATATATCATATTACTCGAGATATCGAGCCGTCGCAAGCTATGAACAAGCCTAGGTAGCTGAAGCTCCGTTAACGAATTGTTATTCAGTAAAAGTACCTGCAACCTTGTGTTATTCTGCACAAGCCATGCCGGAAAGGCTCCTGTCAACTTGTTATTTGAGAGATCAACCAAGAAAAAGTCATGTTGATGAACAAGAAAGCCAGGAATTGTGCTGCCAAAATTGAAATTCTGTAACGTCAATATCTCCAGCTGAAATTGTGGAACCCACGAGCGCTCAGCCTGAGCTTGAATCGTACCAACTGCGGATGTCAATAACAATACTTTGAGTCTTGTTTGATTGACTAATGAGTTGAACAAGAATGAACCGTTGAAGTTATTATCGTAAAGGGACAAGTACTCAAGGGCTGACGGTAGACCAGACACAAAGAAAGACAGATCTCCATTCAATTGGTTGGCTGATAGGTCAAGAGTTCGAAGACGCGTTAAGTTACCTAGACAATCAGGCATACTAGTCAAAGCATTGTCCCATAAACCCAACTCTCGGAGGTCACTTAGTCTGCAAATCTCTAAGTAGCCTGTAGATTAGTCAAAAAGTAAAAGTTGTTCTCTTTACACTAGCCTGATTTAATTATAAGAATTATATAGATAATGAATGATTTGTAATATTTCACCTTTAGGGGTCAAAGACAATTGATTCCCTCCAAGATTCAATACTTGTAAGGATGAGGGAAGCACTAAATCTGCAATTGGATTTGGAAAGATAGAGATAAATAAATAAAAGAAAGTCATGCATGTTGAGGTCTTGATCACAATAAACGAAACTATTATGTAAAGTAAATAATGTTCCTAATCCTTATCATAATGTTAATGCGCTTTTATTACATTTCTCTAAACGACCGGTGGATTAGTTATGCTCATCTTGGAATCTTATGCAGATGTCTACATTATAGTAAGATAGTTCAAAGCCTCTCTGAGAGAGTGTCCGAAGTCTCTTATTCGGAAAACTCTTAATTATGTTTCTCTCTCATCATTTCATCCAACTTTATTATTTCTTAAATATAAAGAAATTCCTCAAGAGCTTACCGATGGCGGTGAATTCACTGTAAGATAGATCCAATTAAGACAAAAGGAAGGGTTTAATTAAGACAGTAAATTTTCTATTACAAAACATTTAATTAATTATCATTTCCTCAACCAATGACCACACATGTCCATTTTTTTCAAGTAGATCGTATAAGAATATGGGGGCTCAGAATACATATGTGAAGTTTTCGATCCATTTGGTTTATATGGTTCAAAGTCAGAGTGAGAATAAAGAAAATGGGATCATTCATTACCATTTGGAGGAAAGACACCTTGTAGGCTGTTGCTAGCAAGATTTAGAGTCCTGAGCGACCTTGCTGCACTTAAAAAAGGGAGAACACTGTTGTTGAGAAAATTGCCATTGCCAGACAAATCAAGGGTCCTCAGCTTCTCCAGTCTATGAAAGCTTTTATAACCTGGAACCGTAGTAGAAACAAGTCAGAGATACATTGAAAAACACAAGGGTGACTCCTTAAAAAGATGAAAGGACGTACCATGGATGGGATCAAACAAGTTATTGAAATAAGCGTTTGAAAGATCAAGGGTTTGGAGTTGAGGGAAGCTATGGAGCAAAGAAAGATTTAGGGACCAATTGCAAGGTGGCATCTTAAACACTAAGTCTTCCACGCCGTCACTGGAGATGTCATTAAAGGTGTCATTCAGTGAGAGATGGACGATGTGACCACCATCAGCGTTGTTGCATTTTACTCTATTCCAAAAGCAGCAGTCACTATGATGATCATCATCACTCCATGACTTGAGAATACTTAACTTTTCAGAAATAAGAAAAGAGTTGATATACGACTTGAGTTCCAACAGACCCACCCGTTCACTTTCCACACATCCCACACATGCTTTAAACTGGAGTTGAAGAAACATCGTTATTGTTATCAACACCAAGACCATCTGCTGCTTCTCCTTAGCCATCCACCATCTTCTCTCGTATGTTCTCATTAGTAAAAAAAATTCTTTAAGTTTTTAGAAATTGAACAGATCTATGATATTTCTCTGGTCGTTGATATTATAAACTTGTAATAATTTTTCTTAGTGGGTCAGAGTAACACCATAAAAGTCAATGGAATTTATAGGTCCACTTGAACTAGTCAATATCGCAACAACTAGATATGATGCAAGAAAATTCGTTGTTGACCGATTAATTATAAAGAAAGGAGGAAGAAGGAATCCAAATTAAAAATGAAAATTAGGTTGGGCTTTCATAAAACCCAAAATACAAATAAATCATCAACATAAATGGACTATTGGGCCTTAATTTGGCCCACCAGGCTCTGAATCCGTTACTGCTCACGATACGATGAATCAACACTCAACAGTCAGCGAAAACTCTGACGTCCTTTTCTTTCGCCCCACATCATCACTAGTCTCTCTTTAGTGAATCACATGTTTTTTTTATTGTCTTTTCTTGCGCTTCAAGTTCTTCTGACGTTTCTTTTTTTTATTTATTCATAAAATCTGCACCACCATTTACTTATTCAGAATTATGTTTTCCTTTGTTTTTTTTTTTGCGATTTTACCCAATCAATATCCTCACACATGGCATCGTGTACGGTCGCAAGAATTTCGTTTATATATCGAACCACTCATATGTTACAAAAACACACAACATTCTTGATTTTTTTGTGGCTTACTTTATTTTTTCCTTACATATCTCCAAATTTTCCATTTTCATTTCTGGGAAGAGAAAGAAGAATAATGCCACCTGTCATTACCAAATCCGGCTCGTAGGTTTTTTGCTCATACACATTATACAAAAACCAAAGGCGGCTTGTTGGAGAGTTGTTCTATTCTCCCAAAACTTAGGGCAACAAAAGACAAGAACCATGTTTTGGATCAAGAACCTCGTAAGAATCTCTCCGACAACTTCATCGGTCGGGAACGTGTTCAAAAACCCAGAATCCTACACTACACTCTCGTCTCGTTTCTGCACTGCTCTGTATCAACAGACAGAAGCAGCAACGGAGGTGGTTAATGGGTTGGAGGAGCAGCAGCCACATGGTTTGGCTCCGACTAAAGAAGGAGAGAAACCGAGAGTGTTGGTTCTCGGGTCGGGTTGGGCGGGTTGTCGTCTTATGAAAGGGATTGACACGAGTATATACGACGTCGTTTGTGTCTCTCCAAGGAATCATATGGTTTTCACTCCTCTCTTGGCTTCTACTTGTGTTGGTACGCTTGAGTTTCGGTCTGTTGCTGAACCGATCTCTCGTATTCAACCGGCTATTTCTAGAGAGCCTGGTTCTTATTACTTTCTTGCTAATTGCTCCAAACTTGATGCTGATAATCATGAGGTAATTAATTTCTAATTTTGAAAAAAAAATAATCGATTAATAGTTTTTTTGGGTGTTTCCTAATTCTCAAATTGAATATTGGGTTCATGGCGTATGGCTCTGATATTAAAGAAAAGTTTTGCAAATCATGATTAAACAAAATTAAACTCAGATTTTTGGGTTTTAGTTTAGGTTTAGACAAATAAAACAAACTAAAGAAATAACTCCAAAATAAATATATTTTTTTGTTTTTAGTAAAATATTTTGTAAAGGGTAATGTGGATTTGAATTTTAATTTTGCATTTTATTGATGTTTATTATTAACAAAAATAAATTATGCATTTGTAAATTTGTGTTTTTTTGTTTTTAATTTGTGTGTGTTTGTGAAAGCAATGTATGTGGTTTAGACTAAGTTGTATATGATATTTGATGTGTGGATCATGCTCTTGGGTTACCAACAGGTGCATTGTGAGACTGTGACTGATGGATTGAGCTCATTGGAGCCATGGAAGTTCAAGATCGCTTATGACAAACTTGTACTAGCTTGTGGTGCAGAAGCATCCACATTTGGAATTAATGGCGTCTTAGAAAACGCTATCTTCCTTCGTGAGGTTCGCCATGCTCAGGAGATTCGTAGGAAGCTTCTTCTTAACTTAATGCTCTCTGAAGTTCCAGGTAACAAGAGCACATTGTCCAGACACTTATTACCTTTGAATGAAAGCTAAACTCTTTACATGAAATCTCATTAGGCATATCTGTGGATGAAAAGAAGAGGCTGTTGCATTGTGTTGTGGTTGGAGGTGGACCGACTGGTGTCGAGTTTAGTGGTGAATTGAGTGATTTCATTATGAAAGATGTTCGTCAGAGATATGCTCATGTCAAAGACGACATTCGTGTTACTTTGATCGAGGTTTTGTTTCTAACTTCACTTCATTGATGAAGTTTATCTATATGATCAGTCTCTTGAATGTAAGTTTGACCAGTAGTGTTTCATTTCAGGCAAGGGATATACTTTCTTCTTTCGATGATCGGCTCAGACACTATGCAATTACGCAGTTGAACAAGGTTATTATTATAGCTTGTTCGATAAAATCGAAACTTCATTTGCTTTAATTTGAGAGACTTCGGATGTTGATCATCTGTTAGCTTTGAATTCAGTCTGGAGTGAACCTTGTGCGTGGGATTGTGAAAGAAGTGAAGCCTCAGAAGCTAATCCTTGATGATGGAACCGAAGTTCCTTATGGTCTCTTAGTCTGGTCAACTGGTGTTGGTCCATCTTCATTTGTGAGGTCTCTTGGTCTTCCCAAAGATCCAGGTGGAAGGTCAGTGAATTCCAAAATCCAAAAATACTTGTTCTGGTTTATGTTTCTCCGAGTTGCTGAATTCTTGAATCATTGTGTTTCCATAGGATTGGAATCGATGAGTGGATGCGTGTACCTTCTCTACAAGACGTGTTTGCAATTGGTGACTGTAGCGGTTATCTTGAGAGCACAGGGAAATCAACACTTCCTGCTCTTGCACAGGTCTCTCTCATCAGTCAATCTGAATGTTCCAATTATACTTTGTTCTATGGAGTTTCAATTAACTAAGTCTTTGACAATGAAGGTGGCTGAGAGAGAAGGCAAATACTTGGCGAATCTACTGAATGTGTTGGGAAAAGCTGGAGGAGGAAGAGCCTGGAAGGCAAAGGAAATGGAACTTGGAGAACCATTTGTATATAAGCATATGGGAAGTATGGCTACTATAGGCAGATACAAAGCTCTTGTTGATCTCCGTGAGACTAAGGTATGTAAAAAGATCTTTTACTTAAAATCCCTCAAAACACACTGAAAAGTACATACATAGCTAAGTTTTGGGAGAGTTTTCTTGTGCAGGAAGGAAAAGGTATATCAATGGCTGGTTTTGTGAGCTGGTTCATATGGAGGTCTGCCTATCTAACTCGAGTCGTTAGCTGGAGAAACCGCTTCTATGTTGCTATCAATTGGCTCACCACTTTCATTTTCGGCCGCGACATTAGCCGAATCTGATCCAAATCCACTTCTTCGCTACAGACTACGGACCTCTCTCTCTGTTTCTCTCTTATAACTCTAATACAGAAATCGGTTACACAATGTCTTTTCTCTAAAACAGCTCAATGAGATCAATTCAGCCTTAAGAATGACAGGGTTTTGGCTTCTTAATGAGATGGGGTTTTGGCTTCTTAATGAGATGTTCTGGTTTGACTCATGTGAGTACATTATTATGGAGATCATTTCTTTTCAGTTTAAAATCATTACGAAGATAGAGTAATGCATATATTATCTGGAAGTTGGGCAAAAGGAGTTTACAAACAAAATAATTAGGATACATACCTAAACTCAAAATGCCCAAAAAGTTATGGCAAATTGGTAACTCCTAAACAAACTTATGTACCAAGTGATAAGCTCAGCTAGTAGTAACTCTATTATACATTGTAATTACAAGCAAAAATCTCCAAACCAGGCCTCTGATGACAAAACAATCAGGATTGTAACTTTTATTACCTCATTTATATGCATAAATCACATCACATCCACCTTGGCGGGCAACTCTACTCCAGCAGCTACATCTCTAGAACTAGAAGCAATCAGTTTCACGGCCAACATAGGATTGGAACCGTACTTTTGTCTCGCTTCAGCAAAGCTCGGAGCAAGAACAGTTTGCATCCACTGATCAACGCTTCTTCTCTCTTTTTCGTCTGATGACCAAGAAGCTGCCAGAATCTGAACGACCACTTCATTATCAATCTCTAAATGTGGTTCGGATCCAAAGCACTGCTCAAAGTGTGAAACAATGTTTGCTTGAATGTTCTTGGCTAACCTATCAAAATCAACTGGCTTAAACATCACTTCTCCATCTACTTGTTTGATGAAATCCTCGAACCAAGCGTTTGCGTCCTCTGTTTCATGATCGAAGCTAACTCCAGTCTCGTTCACTGGAAGATTCAGATCTAAAAATGAACGTTGCAGCTTCTCGGGACGCTGCTCTGTTTCTGGCTCATGTTTTCTTTTATTTACCCCGACTTTAGCAGCATCAGCTAGCTTTATCTGCAGATTACAGCTTCTCACGCTGAGAACTCTTTCTTCAGAAAACTTCACAGGTTCAATAACGTGATCTTTGTCCTTTGCAATCCCAGAAGTCGCAACAACAATCACATTTTTCATACTGATCACTCTTCCATGCGAATCACGGAGTTTCCCAGTACTTACAGCTTCGGACAATCTTACCTGATCCGGGAACTCGGCTTTTTCCACATTTTCTAGTAAAACAACAGAGTGTGGTTTCCTGGATAGTTCACCGGTTATGTAATCAACCACTGTTTTGCCTCTGAACTTGTCATCAAGAAAACAGTGCTCTGCCCCGAAATCAACAGAGATGCAATTGACCGGCCCACCAAAGAACACTTCCGAAAGAGCCGATGCTACTTTCTTCTTCCCGACTTTATCAGGTCCAAGAAGAGCCAACCAAATTCCATTTGTGCGGCTTCTTTTTGTGGAGTCACTTTTGCATTCACAGATGATTTGGCTTATGGCATTCACAGCATCGGTCTGCCAAGCGACTTTACGAGAGAGTAATTCTCGGACAGACTTAAAATCTTTCTGATGTTTCTGATCTAAAGAAGCGTTTAGAGTCACCAGCAGCGGTTTCTCTCTTGGTGTGTTTGATTCTGATGCATAGATTACTCCCAGCCCTAAATCTGTAGTAACACAGCTTAAAGGTGAACCCAACGTGCGGTCAGTCACTGATCTCGTGAGATCCTCCATATGTTTTGCCTTTGTGATTGGGGGACTCAGCAGTTTAGGCGTCTCCAAAAAGCTTACAGGTGTTCTGCTAGGAATACCGGGACTATTTTGCTCGGCTGGGGTTCTCATACTCTTCTCGGTCTGAACTGGTATCTGCGGACTCACATTCTGAGAACCGAGTTTAGGAAATGCTGGAGTCTGATGGATACTTTGGCATATGTTGTCCCATTTCTTCTGCAGAGCTGTGGTTTGAGAGGCTACTGTATTTGGGTCATCTACAGCCTGCACTGAATAAGAAACAAAATCTCTCTCAAGATATTGCACTAACATCATTATAAGCAATTGCAAATGAGGAAGAAGTTGTAACAAACGCACCTTACTACTGCCCGTTTTTCCCTTATCTAACTCGGTCTCTGCAGCTCGTAACCAAGAGGGTAACGTCTCAGAACATTTATCAGCCAGAGAGAGACTTGAACCGGCCTTGACAACAGCAGCTACTTCTTGCAAATACTTCTCGTTGCAGAGTTGACATCTGGAAAGCTTCTGATTCACTGTGCCACTCAACGGTACTCTAAAATCTGACGTAGATGAAAAGAACCCACCAAACGGAACAAAGGATCCCATCAAGCTGTAACCACATATACATACTATATTTAGAAACTTAATCAGTTGGAAGCTCTAGAGGGAAAATACACAAGGTACATAATGTCTACTTCCCACAGATGTGGGGAACATAAAGCTGAGTGACATGATAGTGGTGGATAAAATATTAGAGTTTATGTTCTCAACATTTCACGCAAACAATAAACTAATCCTAAAAACATAGCGATATATCACAAGTTCCTTCAGCCAAGTGTTAGGGGGAAAATATAATATCCAAACCATACCTTGATTTTGGATAAACCCCTTGACTCAAGGGTTTAGAGGAAGTGATTGGAAGAACATGGAGATCCCAATCCTTCTCGATCGTCGGAAACCGATTTAGAAGCTTCGTGTAAGTCTCATTACTCGATACACACCCGACAAACCACAGTTTGTTACTCTGATGCTTCAACAAATCCGAGAGCTTCGACACCAACATCTCCAACTTTCCACTAGAAGAAGCTTCACTGGTGAAAACCTTCAACTCACCAAGATTAATCACCAAGCCCGATTTCGAACAATTTAGCTCAACGATTCTTCCTAAATCAATCTCTTCCTCAGTTCCTAAAACTTCACTAATCTCCTTGTCTACACTAACCACACTCACTCCACTAATCTCCATAGGAACAAACCCTAACTTCCCACTACTAACCAAATCCGTAAACGTCTTGAGAGCTTCATTAGCGCAATTCCCTATAAGCAAAGGGTTCTTCCTCTCTTTCCTCACTAATACTTCACCGATTCTCCGAGAATTCTCGTCACGGCTCGGATCTGAGCTCGGGAGGTTACAAAGAAACAGAGGCGGACAACGAACGCGAGAGAATTGCGTTGTTACCGGAGGATGAAGCACATCAAGCTTAATATCGGAGCTCCGAAATCCAGCTTCAGCGAAAACCCGATTCACAATCGGATCATCCAGAATCGATAAGATGAAATACTTCAACTCAACTTTCAACACCGTCGTTTGACAACCACCGTGAATCTGTTGGAGATGATAACTCTCCGGATGCCGTCGTTGATTGGCCTGAGACCTTTTAATCGCCGCCATGAGCGAATTCGAAACCGGTGGATCTTCTCCCTCCGGTGAAGATTTCGTCGAGGGAAGTCTATCTAAAGAAACTCCGACGCAGAGCTCGAGAGCTCGGAATTGAAGACGGGAAGAGTACGGCGTGCTACGAGCGGCGCGTGAGACGCAAACTTCACGGAGAATCGAGGAAGGCATGGTTAGAAGAGCGGAGACGGCGTGAAGCGACGTCGTTTGTGCGTGGCTTCGACGACGAGCAACGGAGACAGCGTCGTCGAGAGCACGAGCTGCTTCTTCCGTTAAGCATTCTCTCGCCGTAGTCACCGGCGTTGGCATCGCCGGCAAAAAAAGACAAAATTCGAACTGAAATTAAAAATCACCAATCAAAACCAACCCACTTATTACTCTCTCTCTCACCAACAAAAACTTCAAGGAGAGTTAAAAGAAAAAAACAAAATTATTATCAGAAAGGAAATATAAAAAAGAGAAAGAGTTAGTCAGGCGTGAATTTTCTAGAAATGATTTCTTTGATGAGAAAAGTATAATCAAGAGCTTCTAATTAGTCTCTTTAGCTAAAAAGTAGTTGTATTATATTATAAAAATTAAATACAATTGGTTTGTTTTTGTATAATTACTAAATCCTCAAATCTTTACGCTTGGATATGTACACACCACTGTAGATGGAGTCGTTGTTTTTGGTGGTATATTGCTTTGTGGGGTCCTCCAATATATTGTCTGATTTTTTTTTTTGCTTTTTTGATCTCTCTCAATGTCTGAAACGATGGCGAAAGAAAATGAATATGTAGTGCTCGTAGAATCTCTCTTGTCTTAATTCCACTTAATTACATCTTTGATTAACTGGCTTAAACCTTATAATGTAATTTGAAAATAATACTATTTTTGTAGTTACCAAACATAAAATTAACCATAATAAATAATAGAGGTAACCAGCCCAATATTAGTGTATGGACTAATATTTAGTTATCTAACCCACGAACAAAAATAATTAGATCTTCTATGTCCACTTGNATTTTTCTTTTTTGATCTCTCTCAATGTCTGAAACGATGGCGAAAGAAAACGAATATGTGGTGCTCGTAGAATCTCTCTTGTTTTCCACTTAATTACATCTTTGATTAACTGGCTTAAACCTTATAATGTAATTTGAAAATAATACCAAACATAAAATTAATCATAATAAATAATATCCTAAACAGAAAATTCGGTTTTTTTCCAACAATTCACTAATATGATATATTAACTTGTACTCAAATCCATGCAAAATATCGACACTAACACAAATTTTGATATATTATATTGTAATTTTAAATTTTTATCATTTATAGTTTGACTAAATTTTCTTAAGTAAATACATATTTCTAGAAATTTACTAACAGATTGTTTTATAATAAGTAATTTTTTTTTTTAATTTGAATATAAAAAGTTGATCAATTATTTGATTCTATATTCTTTGCCATCAAATTGTTTCACTGCTTTTCATCAAATTCTCCCAAATATTCTTCTTTCGTAACATAGAATATCTATGTTCAATAATGTTAGTGCCTCTCTGCTTTATCTTCATATTTTTCTAATACATGTCAATCAACAAAACTATCACAATTTCTTAAGATTAGTCCTCTATACAATTTCTTGATATTTATTACAAAGAGAGGGAAAAAATAATATTTACCAAATACCAACTCACTAGACATTGATAATAAAGCTATACCAAGGAACATGAGGAGAGTCACATCTCTGTACTTTTTGCATCTGTCTATTATGTTTGGTTTATAAATATCTATAATAATTAAGAATTAAAACTATTGAAATAATTGATGTATGATCCAAATAGAAATGGGGGATTAAGCATGAAAAGTCAACTTGATTATAGATTTTTTGAAAAAAAAACAAGTATGGAGTGGTAGACAGTGACTAAACTTTATAAAAGATTAGGTGAATGTCATAAGATAAAGAAGAAAAGCATAAGTGATTAGGGACCCCAAGCACCACCTTTTATGCTTTCTCTTGTGTCATTGTCATTTTATCATCCAATACAGATTTTTATTTATTTTATTTTTTATTTACTTATCTTTGCACATTATTATTATTCCCGATCGCAAAGACATCTTTTTACCCATTTCTTGATCCACTTTTTAGCAGTTTAAAAAGGAAAAACCTAAAAAAAAATATGTCAAATAAATAGCTCAAAATGATACAATTATTAGAGGGTAATCTATTCAATATAGTTGTTTGTGAATTCAGAGAGATAAAAACGGGTATGACACAAGCTAAATGGAGAAAGTGGCTAGCAATTAGCAAATGAATTTAGTTCACTTAAATCACTACTAGACTTTCTTTTTCTTTTTTTGTCAACAAGTGTGTAATTGTGTATTAAATTGGGTTTAATTTCAAATGGTGAAAAAATTAAAGCACTAGCACAAATCACTAGGCTACAAATTTAAATCGGATTTATATAGATATTTATTTGGCATTTTAAGACTAGTTTACTTTTAGTTAACTATAACGTATAAAAAGAGTGAATTATCTATGTCAATTGACAATTTGAAAGTTTAAAAAATTGATTGGGAATGAAAGGTCGTCATTCGATACTGAAAATTCTTATAAAGAAAAGGAAACCTAATAGGTATTAGTTTTTTTTTTTTTTAACCTAATAATTTTATGCTTGACCAAGAAATTAATATATTAGTCAAACTATTATCTTTTCCTTTTTTTTTTTTTTTTTTTTTTTTTTTTTTTTTTAAACNTTTTTTTTGCTTTCTAAAGCTACTTCATATGTCACTCGTGAGCATCAAACCCTAGAAGATTTTTTCCAAAGATGAACTATGTATGCATAAGTTTATATGCGTATATTTTTTTTCAGACCAAGAATGTTCATGTGAATACTTCTTAAAGGCATTGGACCACTCATGAGTCATGACCACATATAAGTGTAGACAGGCAAGTACAATATATAAGACATTGCTTTATGTTTACTCTAGCTTTTAACATTAAACAAATTCCTTAAGCATTCAACTTTTTCTTCACTTTTGTCCTAAATTTAATTATACGTTACTCTATAGTCTATATGAAGAAAATTTCTGTAACTATTCAAGTTATGCATGAACAATAAATTGCAAGGCAAATAGAGAACATAATGACTTATTTAGAAACGGTGGTTGTCCTATTCATCTTCCAAAAACAACTCTCAAAAGTTTGGTTTCATGGTCCCTGCGCCAAGTCCCTAATTGAAGGGATACTTATTCAGGTCACAAATAATTGGAGATAGATGTGGCACGCAAATGATCATACACCCTTAATTGCACCAGACTTAAAGAGAAGGAACATATATCCCGTAATAATTACATATAATTTGTTGTCTAAATTACACAATACATAAATAACACTCGATAGTTAATGACTATAGCATGTAACATAATCCCGTCATTACATTTTATAAGATGTTATGATGAAATGGCGCCAAAAATTAAATATATATCATTTAATAATCAATTTAAAATATAATTTTAATCAAACATGGAGTTTTAAAAAAAAAAAAAATTATAAAAAGCATGGAAAAGATTTTTAGAATTTAAAATTTTTAAAAAACAAATTATTTTAAATTATACATGAACTCTTAAATAATGTTACCGAATAAAACAAAAATAATATTCTGAAATATCATAACTATCGAACGGTGAAAATAATATTTTTGTTTTGTGTAATTCGGTGTTGATAGTTCAATCCTAGGATTCGTTGATCACTAGTATCTTTAACGTTTGAATTCTGAAAATAGATATGAGAATGAGATATCCAATTGACATGTTCATAACTTCAGATCCCTAATGCGATGAGATTATTAGCTTTAAATCAGAAATTTTGGAAAGAAAAAAAAAAAAAAAAAATCCTCATTCCTCAACGTTGAGAACATTGTATAGGAGTTGTATAACGACATTTGTAGGTCGCGCGGTAATCAACGGTCCCCTATAAATCGATCAGTGGGCCCTTCACTGATTCTCTTTAAGACCGAGTCACTATATAAGTGGATGACGTAATTAAAGCTAGCCATTAATATCTGACCACGTGTAAGATACTACATGTGAACAACGAAGCATGATGGAGAGGATTTGGTTCTGAATGAAGCAGAGGAAAAGATAAGAGCAAAGTGTAAACCAACCAAGTGGAGTCACAAACTCTCAACACCACCAAAGTCTTCTCATTAATATTGGATTTCAATTTTATCAACCAAAAAAGCATTTGATTTGACTCCTTTTTTTGGGGGTTTAAAAGGAAAAGACAAAGACGTGATGTGAAACCCAACTTCTAATTATTATTCTTTTTTTTTTTAAGAAAAAAAAAAAAAAACTTTCACAATCGTAAGCAACTTTTCATATAGAATGCATGGATTTGGATCAGAAAATGTTACGAGAAATAAATATCAAGCATTTTTTGTCTTGTTCCGTAATCCTTTTCAAATACGTAAGCTTAGCTCTTAATTATAATTTATATGTGGCTAAACTAATCAAATTATTGTTATCTAATTAGTCTTTGATTTATTGTTATCTAATTCTTGTGGTTCACTTGCACCTATCGGTCGGTCATTGGTTTAGATAATTACATACATATTTGATGTGACATTTGTGTCATCTCATATCTTTTTTGATGAATGTGTTTGCACTTCTTCTGATTCACGTTTCTTTAATCTACAGTAAATTATAACTCGTATATATCGGAAAGTACTAGTCAAACCTAAATTAGTGGATAATATACATATTTTGAAACCCAAAAGCAACCAGTAATCTGACTCCATTTATTCCGTTTGAATAATTAATCTGTGATGATGTCGTTTGGTGACTTTGCGGAGTAGTAGCTATAAGATATCTCATATCAGAATCCCATTTGAGTTAATACTTCCTCCAATTCACAAATAATGTTATTTTAATCATATAAATATAAAATTTTAAAATGAATTATTTAAAAAGACTATAATATTTTTAAAAATTAGTTGACTGTTTTTGTATTTATTATAATTTAAAGTTAAATTATTATATTAACATTAAAATTTACATTAAGATGTACTGTAAAACAAAATTCTTTATATACAAAAAATAAAATCTAAAATGACACTTTTTATAGAACGAAAATAGTTATAAAATATCATAGTGGTGAAAACCCAAGTAAAATTGTTCCCAACAAAACAGTAATACATATATTTGACAATTGTGTTAAATAGTTACATCTTAATATTGTGGAGATACGGTTTTGTGATTAAGATTTTATGTAGAATGATCATATATCACATAAAAATTGAGATAAAGAAATCTACTTTAAATTTATATATAGGATGTTTAATTAATGTTTAGTAGACAAAAAAAAGGATATATGTCGTAATAAGTCATTGACAACTACATAAAATGATGGATTTTGTTTGTGTTTATTGGTCAAATGTGCGTGGTGACATGTGTTTTTTTAGATATAATTTGTACGTCAAAGTAATATCATTATTTTTGAAAATAAAGGTCCTAATTAACTTTCGTACAAATGGGTGGAAGAAAAACAAAGTTTAGGATATCTTGTTCATATTATATAAGGGAAAATTAAAGTAATGTTGTTTTTGTTTGTTTGGTGCCGCGAATCCAAAATTTGGTCGACATGTGCCTAACAATGAAGCAAACCAAACTTTATGACAATTATTATTTCCCAATACATTATTGTGAATTTGAGATTTTAACTTGTCCACTTTAATACTTTCAAAAATTATTATAGATGCTATTCACAAACAAAGCAAGTTCTTAGCCATTGAGCCAACTAGTATATATGTAGCAAGTAAACCAAAATTCAAATATTATTAAAGACTTTGTGGGTATGAGTTGGTTGGAAGAACCAAAATTTGAGATTATTTTTTTTTGTCAACACCATTATCAATCATAAAGTCCAAATACAACTAGCATAAAGCCCAGAAGACAGAAATAAAAGCCCAAATATCATTTGGTTACACGTGTGAAAGAACAATCTTCTGGAAGAAGTTTGAAGCTTCAACATCTCCGCGAACAACATCGGCCGACATCAACGTCACCATGAGTCACGGGCGAAGCTTCATAAGGTTTGTTGCAGAGACTCAAATTGACAGAATCCCCAAAGCAACCAAGGTAACTTCCGAACCAGTTGAAGTATTTGGACCAAGATCGCCCAATAGCTTCTAGTTCTCTGCGAAAATAGAAGAAACAGCTTCAAAGAAACACCTGAAACAACAAAACCGAAGATACTTTATCAGCGTCTGAACCCAAATTTACTGGTTCAGAACTTGATTGGGAAAAACCTAAATCCCTAAACCAACAAAGATATTATTCTTCGGGAAATTGAAATTTGAGAACCAGGAAGAAAATCAGAGAACCAGGAAGTATGAAAAGCGATCGGAAAGAACTAGTACTAAAAAGAAACAAAGAAATCCGATGAACGGAATTAGAAACCGGATAAGCCGGAATTGGTACCGTTTAAAACGGACTATGTACAAACAAAAAACAAAAAAAGGATTCTGGTGCCGGCGAACCGACACCGAAAAAGATTCAGAACAACAACGACGGTGAAATTGGATTAGAGAGATATGAGAGAAGAGGTTTTAGAGAGAGAGACTTCAAATAAAATTCTATTTAACCTTTGGACTTTGCCATCATAAAATATACTTTTGTCATTGTCTCATACTCTCATGTGTTGCTCTATGTTAGTCTAAAGATATATACTGATCAATACATTGAGAGAGATATGGGATGTTTCTGTTGGGTTAGAGTGGAACTCTATTGTTTTACCATTCGATACGTGGATATGATTTTGGTATTGAATCCCGAAATCACCGAATTTTGATAAAAAAAATATAATTGATCAATTGTCATGAGACGAACCGAATTTCATATTGGATTGTGAGAAAATAAAATTATCGAAATTTTAAAAACGTGTCTGATGATGTAGATTTTAGGGTTTTGTCCGATGACAACAAAAATGTACTACATTATGATTAATTAGAAATATGTAAATAACCACTATGATATATGATAAAAGCAAATATAATATATGATTTTCGAGTAATTTATTTTTAACTCATACAAAAATTTTGTTCTCGGATACTGATGGCTTTCATCTTGTTCCGAAAAAAGAGAGAAAAGAGTAGTGATGGCTTCACCGATGTTAAAAATGTACAATATCATCCAGATAATTATTTTTATAGATTAGCTAGAAATTATTGTAAATTTTGTTTTTAGACTTCTCACGGCACAAACAATGGGCCTGGATACTAAAAAAAAGAATGAAAAGGAAAGGCCTTAAATTGGCCCATTAATCACTACCGAACTGTGTAATCTCTCTCCCGTCATCTTCGTGGGTTTTTTTTTCAGGCGAAAACCTCAGATCGGACGACTGAAATTCGAAAAACCCTAAGTTCAACGAAGATGAAAGTCGCTCGTTTCGCTATTCGTTCCCTCAACGACGTCGCTTCCCTTCGACCATGTCGTCCTCTTGTATCCAGAAGCCTCGCCACCAACGCTAATCCCGGTAAGACTCCTCCATTTCCACCATTTCTTCATTCCCATCTCTCAAGTTTGTTTAAGCCTGACCACCGAAATCGAATCGAATCAAACCAGATCCATTCGAAGATTGGATGTCTGGTAAAAATACTGGAAACGATGAGAAAAGCAATTTCTTCTACAATCATCTTGGTAAGGCGGAGAAAGATAAGCGCGATAATAGATC